>JANTEX010283361.1:0-11411 GCA_024741295.1 Macrocera vittata | reverse complement strand
AACGCATAATGAACAACATTTATTTAGGATCAGAAAAATAAAATTTTGTCACACATAACATACATGTCAAAGATTTTATGCGGCACAAATTTTATTTGTGTGTATGTGATGACATTTGCGCTTGTCCACTTTGATGATATCATTGTTTTATTATTGTCATATCATACCCACATTGATTTATTTTTTTTTTGACACATCTTTATGAAGATTATTCCAAATTATAGTTTGACAAATAAATTCAAACACTAATGAATTGGTTTTATGGCTTATATATTATGTTGTTGGACTTAACGGTTAGCTTCGTTTTATTACAAATTGAATAATTTCATGTAATTTCTCTCGACATGTTTCGACGATTATTGTGTTTTATATTTTCAATTGAGTTTTGTTTGTTTCCGGTAATTTCAATCAGTTGAATAGGTACCCTTACAGAGGGCTAATATAGTTTTCTTCTGGTCCATAAATATATTTTTTAAAGCTTTTTGTAATGTCTATGTACCGCGATGTGCTTTTTTTGAACTATTCGACGCCACACAATATTCACATTACACAATACATTTATTTATCGCACTCTATGAAACTGAGTTCTGTTTTATTATTATATTCTGCGCCGGAAAATTTTCGATTATGTTTTCAATTCTAAGAACAAAACAGAACATACATACATATATTAAATACAAATTATCATAAAAGGCAAAGAATGCTGCACACGACTTTGGACACATTCATCACATTCTTTGAATATTATCTTTTTGTTTTGGGATATATAGTTTGGTATTATAGAGAATTGTATCATATGTACTACAGTATAGGATGCCTATGTATAATTCAAGAGCGTAGTAACTCATAAAAAGCAGTTTGAAAATGATCAGGACATACTCTCTATAATATGTACTAGCAAAAGTAAATTTCCTTCAGTAGACGGTACAGCTTTCACTGACAAAGAAGTTATCTATTGCATTCAAACTAAAAAGACTACACAGTATTCACCATGCACTCTTTTAGTGAATGCCAAACAAAATTGTGCAATGAAATATTGAATGTTTTTCATTGTTTTTGTCAATTTTGTTTGGTATTCGCTAAAAGAGTGCATGCATGGTGAATACTGTGTAGTCTTTTTAGTTTGAATGCAATAGACAACTTCTTTGTCAGTGAAAGCTGTACCGTCTTCACTCTGAAGATCCCAGCGGTACAGTGGGGCGAAACAAAGAGGTTCATTTCTTATTTTTGTTTTTCTAAAACAAAAATAAAAAGAAATTGACAAAATAAATATTAAAGTAAAACTATGCCTAATATGGGTTTACGACAATTCACTGAAAATATAATGCACCAAAAACTCATTTCGCCGAAAGCACAATTAACCGATAACACAATTCACCGAAATCACCATTCACCAGAAACACGATTCACCGTTAACAACAATACACCAAAAATGAAAATTCACCGAAAACAACGAGAACAGTCGGAAAAGAACTGATATCAACTAAACGTGAGCAGACATGCACCGAAAGGGCCAGATATTAACCGGAAGTGACCGAATATCAATCGAATGGGATATGATATAACCCTGAAATCATCGGATATCAACCGGAAATGAGCGGGCATCAACCGGAAGTGACGGTATATCAACTGTAAATTTCGGTGGATATCCGGTCTTTTCCGATTGATATCTGGTCATTGGCGGTTGATATCTTGTTTACTTTTGGTTGATATCAGTTCTTTGGCGGTTATTTTCGGTGAATTGTCGTTTTCGTTGAATTGTGGCTTTCGGTGAAATGTCGTTTTCAGTGCATTGTGTTCTCGGTAAATTGTGTTTTTGGTGAGTTGTCGCGCTACCGATTTGCGGCAATGAATCCAAAATTCCGCACTAAATCGAAAAACAGGCAAACCAAGAGAGGATAGAAAAGGATGACGACACAAATGAAGGTCTATATGCACCAGTAGTAAAGCAAAAACGATCACTTAAGAAGGTTCCGCTATTTTTAGACTCAAAAAAGAGCTGGTGCTGAACATTTAATAGTGTCTTTACAAAGATGGAATGGGAAATGATTATAATCAATTCAGATGTATAGTTGACAATTCCAATAATAGAGATTGGTTTAGCTAACCAACACATATTTAGGGCTCTTTCATTAAATTTTAGGTAACAGCTAATCTTTATGATCGCCAAATTTACTTTCGACAAATATTTAGTTCACTTTCGGTAACGTTTCGGTCACTTCATCTCGGAAACTTTCAGTGTGATCTTTTAGGTCACTTCCAGTTGGTATCCAGACGGAATGACTTGTAGCCTCGTAGCCATACAAAAAAACTGTCTTTATGGGATGACACGAATACTAGCCAGCTTCGTTGCGCTGGGTGCTTAAGAGTCATGAAGGTTGGCAAAAAACCGGCTTATATTTGCAATAACAGTCTTGAAGTTAACAAGCCGGTTTCGGACAACAGAGCTAAGAACTACGCTCAACAACAGATAAAAAAAACAACGGCATAGGCAGCTCGACACAACATCGACCGAATCGATCGATCCAAAATCAATATAAATCCGTAAATTGACACTCTAAAACGACTGTTATCCGAAAAAGACTGGAAATAAGTCCAAATCGGCCGAAAGGGACCGAAAATCAACCGGTATAGTGACTGAAATGGACTAGAAATTATTGGAAATCGATCATCAGCAATTGAAAATCGATCGATTAAATCGACCAAAAGTAGCTGACAATCGACCGGAAGTAACACTATATCACCCTAGAAAGTCATCGAAAGTCAACAGGAGCTTTCTCCAAAATGGCCGGAAGCGACCAGAAATCGAACAGCAGCCAATCTAAATCAAATCGAAAAATTACTCTGAAACGACCGAACATATAAAATGCTACAGCTCATTTTCTATGACTTTTCGGTCGATTCAGAGTGTCTGTGCGTCTAAATCGACCGAAAGTAGTCATAAACTGACCAATTTGCTAGAAATCCACCTAAAATAACATAAATGGAAAAACCACTTTAACAAACTCCAGCTAAAACGAAAGTGATTGTAATCTGACGTTGTCACTCAAACTCCACCAAATTGATCGGTAAGTTTTACTTTTGATCGGCAAAAATTTTATTTCGTTAAAAATTGACCAGAAAATCAACCGAAAGTGACCGAAATTAAATTGGTAGGGAAAGTGTCAGAAAATGAACCGAAAGTTATTGAAAATCTACCGGAAACTTTCGAGATAGAAACTCAACTAAAATTGACTGAAAAGGGACAAATAAATGAACGGACGCCAATCTAAATCTACCGGAAATCGACCAAAAATCATTTATATTCAACCAAAATTCATCGGAAATCGGCTGTAACACACAAATCAAATTGACCGAAAATCTGAACGGAAGGGATCAAAACTAAATCGTAAGAACCCAGAAATTAACCGGAAATCAAAATAAAAAATAAGTAATCGAGAATCGACTAGAAGTTATTGGCAATCGACCTCAAGTCATTGCAAATCATCAGAAATTCACCTTAAAACGAACCGAAGGGACCAGAAATCAAACTGGAGTCTTAAATTACGGGAAATTGACCGAAAATCACTATAAATTCACTAAAAGCCATCAAAAATCGACTCCAACTGACTACGAAAATGATTTAAAACTGACCATAAGTCCCACGAAATCCTCAGAAAATGGACCAAAAATTCAAGGAATATGGATATTGATTTGATTGAAAGTCAACCGGAAGTGACCGAAAACAAACCGGAAGGAACCAAAAATCAACCGATGTCAAGGATTGCAAATGTACTGAAAGTAGTTGTATTTTGACCGGAAGACACCAAAACACCCAATCACTCTAAATACACTGGGTCATCCCAAAAACGATCGGAAAGGACCAGAAATCGAAAACTAATAAACGACTGAAAGTCGCTGAAAAACGATTCAACTAACTCTAGCTCAAACGAAAGTGATCGTAAATTGACAAAGTCATGCAAAATTTACCGAACTGATCGAGAGGTTTGACGTCAAAAAATATTCGATCAAAATCAAAATAAACCGGAAGTGACATAAATTCCATCGGTACGGAACAAGAATTGACCAAAAGTGAATGAAAATGAACCAAAAGTTATTGAAAATCGGCCCTAGGTAATCAGGAGTCGACCTGCAGTCAAACTAAATCGAACGTAGGTCATGTTTAATCGGCATATAAAATCACCTCAAAACGACCGAAAAGGACCAGTGAACGAGTCAGAAGTCAATCTAAGACTACCGGAAATAGAACAAAAATCATCCCTATTCTACTGAGTCATCGTCAACCATAAACCGAACGGAAGGGACCAAATCAGTCGGATGTAACCGGAATTTGACCGGAACTGATTCAACCTGAAAGAGAAGTTGTCGAAAATCGAAAAGAAAAATTGGCAATCAACCGGAAGTCATCGCACCTAAAAACAACCGGAAGGGACCAAGATTCGAACGAGAGTCTAAAAGTATCGGAAATTTTTATTTAGATTCGAACCTTAGATATTTCTATTTCCACTTAGTCCTCTTTCTCTCCACCATCGTCAAAATTAACCGAATATTACTGTTAATTGACTGAAAGCCATTGAAATTCGACTCGAACTCACTACGAAAGTGAACGTAAATTGAACAATAGTCCACCCAAATCCACTTAAAAATAACGAAAAATTATAGCTTATCGACTTTTATTGGCAAAACTATTGCTTTGATCGAAAATTCACGCGAAGTGATTGAAGACCAAACGGAAGGGACCGGAAATTAACTTATGGGAAACAGGAATTGACGTCAGGAGTTGACTGAAAATGTCCGGAAATCGACCGAAAGTCAAACTTAATTCAACGTAGGTCTCTAAACTGACAATAAGAAAATAGTAGCGGGATAAATCTTTCTTTGGTATCTAGTCATCTTCGGCCAAATCAACTAACTCCAGCTCAAACGAAAGTAATCGTAAATTGACACTAAGTCATGCAAAATCCACCGAACTAATCGAGAAGTCGAATTTTAATTGCCACAATTATTTCTTCGATCAAAATCGACCAGAAAATCAAAGAGAAGTGACTGAAATTCAATTGGTACGGAACAAGAATTGACCGAAAGTGTTGTCATTCACTAACTGTGTTGTCAAATCTAACTAAAACCACCGAAGGTCATTTCCAACTCAACGAATGTTATGGAAAATCATTACAAACTCACCTGAAAACGACCGAAAGGGACCAATAAACGAATGAGAATCAATCTAATCTTCCAGTAATGACCAAAATTCATCAAAAATCGACTGGAACTGACTACGAAAATCATTGTCAATTGACCAAAAGTCACACGAAATCCACAAAAAACCACCAAAAAGAATAATAAATCGTTTTTTGATTGACAAAATTATTGATTTTATCGAAAATCAACCGAAAAAGAATGAAAACAAACCGGAAGGTACCCAAAATCAACCGATAAAAAACAGGAATTGACTGTCAGAGACTGAAACTGTACTGAAAGTTGTCGTATATCGACCGAAAGATACCCAATAACTCTAAATAATGTAAGTCATCTTAAAAACGTTCAAATGGTCTAGTAAACGGGTCGGGAGTCAAGGAAGGGCCTATTAGTAACCAGTTTAGGGCCAGAACTGATTCAACCTGAAAGAGAAGTATTCAAAAAATCGAAAAAAAGTAATTAGCAATCGACCGAAAATCATCGCAAATCAACAGAAACTCATCTGAAAGGAACGGAAGAGATCATGACTAGAACACGAGATTAATTTATCATAATTGAAAGAAAATCACTCTAAATTGACTGAAAGTCATCGAAAATAGACTCGAACTGACTGTGAAAACGATTGTCAATTGACCAAAAGTCACACGAAATCCACAAAAAATTGCAACTCACTTAAAAACGACCAAAAGGAACCAGTAAACGAGTCAGGAGTCAATCTAAGGCTTTCAGAAATCAATAAAAAATCAGCCTTATTCTACCGGAAATTGGCTGAAAATTACTATTAATCTGATTATTGTCACGCACAAGTCAAATTGACCAAAAGTAAAATGAACGGAACGGAAGGGACCAAAAATCGATCGAAAATAACTGAAAATTGACCGGAACTGATTGAAACTAAAAGAGAACGTATCGAAAATTGATCTAAAGTATTTGACAATCGACCACTCTAAATTGACCGAAAATCGACTGGAAAATTATTGTCAATAGACTAAAAGTTACACGGAATCCACAGAAAATTGACCGAAAATAATAAGAAATCGATTTTTGACAAAATTATTACCGTGAACATAAAACCAACCGGACTGGACCGAAAATCAATCGACAAAAATAGGAATGGACTGGCAGGAACTGAAAATAAACTGAAGTGACCGAAAACTAACCGTAAGAGACCGAAAATCGATGGAAAACAGGAATTGACTGGCAGGGACTGAAAGTTGTCGTATGTCGACCGGAAGAGTAAAGCACCCAATCACTCTAAATAAGCTGATTCCTCCCAAAAACAACCGAAAGGCACCAGTAAACGAGTCGTAAGTAAATCTAAATAAACCGAAAAACGAAATAAAAATCAGCCATATTCGAGCGAAAGTCACCGGCAATCAGAATAAAATGGCAATCGATCAAAACTCAACTAAAAACGACAGGAAGGGATCATGAATCGTACACGAGTTTTAATTTATCATAAAATTGACCGAAATCATTATAAATTGACTTCTGAAATTCTTCGAAAATCGACTCAAACTGATTTCGAAAATGATTGTCAATTAACCAAAAGTCACACGAAATCCACAGAAAAATGATAAGAAATCGACTTTCAATTGACAAAATATTGCTTTGATCGAAAATCAAACGGATATGACCGAAAACCAACCGAAAGGGACAGAAAATCAACCGATAAAAAACAGGATGTTACTTACAGGTATTAAAAATTAAAGTTGAAAGTTTTCGCATATCGACCGAAAGACACCAAAACACCCAAAAGGGACCAGTAAACGAATCGGGAATCAATCTAAATCTGCCCAAAATCGAACAAAAATCAGTCCTACTCCACCGAAAGTCATCGGTTATCTTGAAGTGAACGGAAGGGACAAAAAACATTTGGAAGTAACCAGAAATTTACTGGAACCAAATCAACCTTAAAGAGAAGTAGTCGAAAATCGATCCGAAGTAATTAGCAATCGACCGAAAGTCATCGCAAATCAACAGAAACTCATCTGAAAATGACCGGAAGGGATCATGAATGGAACAGGAGTTTTAATTTATCATAAAATTGACAGAAATCACTATAAATTGACTGAGTCATCGAAAATGCTCGAACTGACCACGAAAATTAAGGTAAATTGACCAAAAGTCACATGAGATCAACATAAAATTGACCAAAAATGATAGAATCGTTTTTTATTTTGTCAAAATCAATCGGAAATAACTAGAAGACCGGAACTGATTTAAACTGAAAGAGAACTAAAGTAAATGACAATCGACCACTCTAAATTGACCGAAAATCATCGAAAATCAACTGGAACTGACTACGAAAATTATTGTAAATTGAACAAAAGCCGCACCGAATCCACAGAAATTTACCAAAAATAATAAGAAATCGACTTTTAATTGACAAAATTATCGCTGTGATCGAAAATCAACCGGAAGTGACCAAAAAAGCAACCGGAAGTGACCGAAAATCAATAGATGAAAATACGAATTGACTGGTACGGAATGTGAATTGACTGGCAGGGACTGAAAATGTACTGAAAGTTCTCGTATGTCGACCGGAAGACTAAAGCACCCAATCACTGTAAAAAGGCTGAGTCCTCCCAAAAATAACCGAAAGGCACCAGTAAACTAGTCGGGAGTCAATCTAAATTTGCCGAAAATCGAACAAAAATCAGCCTTATTTCACAGAAAGTCTTTGGCAACCATGAAGTGAACGGAAGGGACCAAAAATCATTTAGAAGTAAGTAGAAATTAATCGGACCTAAAAGAGAAGTAAACGAAAATTTATCAGCATAAAATGGCAATCGACCGAAACTCATCACAAATCAACAAAAACTCACCTAAAAACGACCGGAAGGGATCATGAATCGAACACAAGTTTTAATTTATCATAAAATTGACCGAAAAGCACTCTAAATTGACCAAGTCATCGAAAATGCTCGAACTTACTACGAAAACGATTGTCAATTGACCAAGTCATACGAAATCCACAGAAAATTTACCAAAAACGATAGGAAAATCGATTAATTGTCAAAATTATTGCTTTGATCGAAAACCAAACGGATATGACCGAAAACCAGCCGGAAGGGACTGAAAATCAACCGATAAAAACAGGAATTGACTGAGGGGGACTAAAAATGAAAGTAGTCTTATATCGACTGGAAGACACAAGAACACCCAACCACTCCAAGAAGAATGACTTATCGATTGAAAACCACTTCAACGGTGACCAGAAACCAACCGGAATCAAAAGGAAACAGGATTGACTGAAAATATCCCGGCAATTATCGGAAATCTACCGAAAGTCACAGAAAATTCAACGCAGGTCTCTTTCAACTGACAGGATAACCAAAAAAATACTGAAATTCAACCGGAACGAGTTTCAAATCAACCAAGAAATTTGATCTGAACGGTAGGGATCAGAAATTGACTAGCAGTCATGGCAAATGTATTGGCATTAATCGGAGATCGACTGGCAATCACATTTAATTGAAACCGGCCGTATGCCATCGCAAATCAATAGGAAATCACTCGAAAACAACCGGAAAGGATCAGGAATCGAAACGTAACTTGACCAAGTTACCGAAAATTAATCGAAACTCTTAGGAGTTCGCCTTTAGATTGTCAAAAATATCTGTTTGTTCAAAAATCAAGCGGAAATCATCACAAATTCACTAGGAAATCAACCGGAAGGGACCGAAAATAAAGTGGGGGGGAAACGGAAATCAAACAGCAGGGACCATGATCGACCGGAAGGGCTTAAAAGTGAACAAAAAATTATAGGAAATCTACCAAAAGTCACAGCAATCAATAAAAACGTTCGATTTTCAGCCAATTTGTGGTGATCGTTGATCTGCTTCTACTCTACTTTCGATGACACAGTGCTTATTTAATGTATACGGTCGATTCCAAGTGACTTTCGTTCGATTTAATGTGACTTTCGGTTGAATTGCCATAAGTTCAGATCAATTTGAGTGACTTCTTGTCGATTAAGGGTAACAGTCGAACGATTTTTGATTGAGTTAGGTTCACCTCCTCGAAGAAATACCTTCAAAAGTACGAATTCATTGAAATTTAAATGATGTAAGTTGTGATGCGTACATAAACATTGCAAGATCGCCGAAACCAAATTAAATCAAATCCAATGGCGATCATAAAGAATGAAGAACGTGAATAAGGAGCGTGGCCAGGCCGATAGTTCTCTTCTCGTCCGCGATTGGTAGGGGACAGCTCCTGAGAAACATTTTTCTATGACGTTTCGGCGCGTAACTTCCCTCCTCTCAAAGTCTGAAAAATTGCCAACTTTTAAAATCTACTGACAGATCGGTGGAGGATGCAGGCTTAAATTTAAGGCACCCTTTACAAGGGAAAACATTCCCCTTCTACAGAAAAATAGTAAGGCTCTCAGGGGGATAACCCCTTCATCAAGAAAAAAATTATCAAATCTTACTCATTATGAGGGATCTTTAGGAGAGGCAAAGGCCGATAGGGCCTCCACCCTTTCCGTGATTGGTTAAGGCAACCCCAGAAACATTATATTTCTAAAGAGGGTGATACATTTTCTCTTATTCTTAGAGCAAATGTTTCCGGGGGTGTACCTACCAATCGAGAGAGGGTTAGACTTTTTCGGTGCTAAAGGGATGTTCCCCTTTCATTAGGTGCCAGAAATTTGTCCCTACGACCTCTACCGATGTTGCGATTGATTTTTAAAGTATGGACTTGTTTAAACTTTGAAACCCACTCCAGGAGAGGGGAGGGAAATTTTTAGCGCCAAAAGACGCAATCATTGTATATGCATGACAAAAACCTCTTGACAACTTCAAGCCTCGAAACATTTCCATGAATCAGAATCATTCCATTTCCATAAACGATCATTAATAATTCAATTCTTCTTTTGCCCTGACCGCAATTCGAAACTATCCCAATTCAATTAACTCGCTATATAGCAAATTAACAGAAATAATGGTACCTAAACCTAAGTGATTTGATGTGATGTGCGATAGACGATATTATAAAAGCGCCGATAATAAACAATATCTACACGCAACATTTCGAGGTCATTTACGTTTTTTATCTTTCTACGTTGACGATATTTGATGCTATGTACATAATATACACATAGATGTGTGTGTATCGTGTATCGAAATTAAATGTGAAAAAATGTCTTGTAATGGGATTTGAATAATAATTCTAAGGTAGAAACTGCGCAATATAATATTTTGTCTGCATCCGCACCCCAAAACAGAAGAACCAACAAAAATATGTTATCTTGAGATGGATGTGTATACACACAATATGTATTTACACTTTACACCTACACGCTACACAATCATTTCTGTGAATATTATCACAATTAGCGTTAGGTTTAGCCACTCTCTAAAAGAACTTCATTTATGATAAATAGTTTGCTTATCTTTTGTTGTAAAAAAAAACAGGAATTCCATCATTTACATTTCGAGAAATGATCACCACAATTCCAACGAAATCTGTGATCTTTGGATAACAAAATGTGTTTCTTTACCTGCTGTAAATGTTCCGGTAAATTTGGCCACGTAACATTGTTTCGAACACATTCTTCAATTTCGGCAATCAATTTTACACTCATTTTTTGCACAAATTTACATTATTTCAATGCTATTTCGGATTTTATTGAAACATCAATTTTTTTGCAAAGAATTTTTGTCTGAAATTTTTTAACTTTTTTTCTAAACACACACAGTAGAGAAGCGATTTTTTTTTATTTGTGCGTGACGACCGCAGCGATTGACAGCGCAAACTCGCATATCAGCTGTTATTGACAGTATGGGATTGTAGCGCTGAAAACAGGAGCTGCCATTTAAACTGAGCGACACTATTTTGGGTGATGTGTTATTTACATGGCAAAGATATTTATCAAGATATAATGACAGCAACGTATTATAGATAGGGGAATGGTTGGGGCATGCATGACATAAAAGGGCATCATGTTGTATAGTAGCGAGTGTCAGAACAAAGTTTTAAATTCCTTGGTGTAGCTTACATTTTTTTTTCAATCTCATTATTTTCAAATTCATTTTTAATATATATTCCAAGATATTTTTCAAGATTTTTTGACAGATGTTCGTATTCTTAGCGTTCTTCATGTTGGTAGCAGTGCACTAGTATAGCGATATTGCATTCCGCTGTCATATGACATAAAAAAAATCGCGTTTTATGTAGTAGTGCAATTTATTGCATTTATTTTGTGT
>JANTEX010283250.1:0-11412 GCA_024741295.1 Macrocera vittata | reverse complement strand
ATAGCCCACAAAGATATGCCATCCAGACGGGTTTACTTAAGCCGGCTTAACGTCATCTGGGAATTAATCGAAGCAGGTAGTGTGCCAACTATTTTGCTAAGGTTACTCGTGATTGTTGTGCAATTTATTGACGACTTTAGCCGGAAGCACATCGTCCTAGGCAGCTTCAAGTTGCCATAACAATTTGAAACTTATTTTGACGATTGTTACTCTGGGAACCGAGCGGGTCGAATAATTTTGCTGATTCGGCTTACAAATCGAAATCGAAAATCGAAATCGGTATGACTACATAGTTTCATTTGGATTCAGTTATTACATTTTGTCTAACGACTTGAACGTCCCTTCATGTGTCAGCGACAGAAATGGTTGTCCTTGACAACTAACTTTGGCGAACGTACTTAGTATACGATTGAGTGACCAGCAGCTGGAGTCGAAGCGTTCGACCACTGTTGGCCCGACGATTGATATTGCCGTACGATAATAATTGGCCGAACAATTCTCAATAGTTTGATTAGATGCCAACGTGTGATTTGCTGCACACTGATTCCGTGCTAACGATATTTAAAAATGCTGTGAGTAGTTGAATTTTCCTGCCACAAAATATTTGATTATAAAAAAAATTTCAAACTATTTTCCACGTTTGAAAGTGTTTTGAAACGTGCATAAAATGTGACGAAATAGTAACATTATTGGACATGAAAAGTGGAAGTTTTTTTTGGTTACATCCCGTTAAAGAAACAAATAGAATATATCATTTAAAGCAAATATGGAAGCAAAATATGAAATTAAATTGTAACGCCATATAGTGTCCAAGGTATTCTCAAGGTATCCAAATGGTAAGAAAATATGGTTTCCTTATAGTATCAATGTGGTATCCATAAGGAATCGAAATATAAAACTTAAAGATTTCCCCATAGTGTCTAAGGTATCCAAATGGCAAGAAAATAAGGTTTCCTTTTAGTATCGATGTGGTATATACATGGCATCAAATTATGAAATTTAAAGGTCTCCTCATGGTGCCCAATATGTAATATTATAAATAATTTATAAGAGTAAGGCCACTTCGACAATACACCGCACCGCGCCGTACCGATTTTTTTTTAAACCTGTCATCGTACTGTGCATTTGCATACACTTTACGGCGGCTTGACTACAGAGAACGGAACGAAACGGTGCGGTGCGTTGAGTTTTGGCAACAAATTTACGGAACGAACCGAGAACATTACTACAATTTCAATTTTTCCTTTTTTTTCTTAATTTTTTTTTTTTCAATTTATACGCTGAATATAATTTATAAATTTGGCACAAATAAATTAAACTCTTTGCAGCTCGTTTTCTCGACTTTTTTTAATAATATGTTGAAGTATTTATGTTTCTGACATCATTGTGTAAGCATATAAAAGTTTTACGGATCGGAACGGTACGTTGCGGTGCGGTGCGGTTGGTTGTAGAAGCAACTTTAAGGAGATGTTATATTTTGCCAAAAATAAGCGTGCACACAATTAAAAATGAAGCCAAAAAAATTGATGTAGTACAAATCTGTCATTTGAAATCAACAGTAACATTTGTGTATGTATGTTTGGAAGCATTGCACAATAGCACACAACTATCCAAAAATCCCTATATACTAACTTTCACGCTGATCCGGTTTTTTTTTTAGATTTTACCCACCCTCGTCTCCAACAGGGGAGAGGTGAAATCAAAATTTGACATCAAATTTGTAATCAGCAACCTCAAAAGCCACTTAAAAAAGTGTCTTAATAATTATGTCCAGAAAAGTCGATTTTCAGCCCACTGTACGTCGTAAAGACGTTCTTGACTAGTCATGTTTCTTTTAGTGAAAATAAAGTGGGACCGTGTGGCTCTGGCGGTTGTTCTGAAGTGGTGCGAACCTAAGAGTCTCGTCAAACATGCGTGACTCGAACTGGCTTTTACGATCGTTATAATCGACACCGGAACGCCAAATCTCGAAAGGAATTGTGAAACGAAATGTCTAGCTACTGTTGCTGTGGTCATATCTCGGGTAGATCTTTTTCAAAACTACCTATTGGAATTAAGATATGGACATTTTGTGTGGCAAACTATTTTACCCTTTAGACATGGAGCGGATTCTGGTACAATGGGCGAGTAAAGGATACCTATCAGGCTTTGTGATTGCATTCAGGCAGCTATAGTCTCTACATGGATGTCAATCGTCGCTGTCTTTGCGGACCATATGAAGTTGTTACGAAGTGAACGAAGTAGATTGTCGGCAGATTCCGAGCTGGAGATGCTAAAAAGTGTTCTACCTAAAATCACTTTTTTTCCCGTCATGTGAGATAAAATCAAATATAGGCAAAGTTGGTTGGTCAAAAACTCGATAAGGCATTAAGTTGTAATGCCTCGATCGAGGCATTATGTTGCAATGCATCGACCGGTGCTAATGGCTCGACCGAAGCATTAAAGAGTTAATGCTAAGTACGAGGCATTAAGGCTAGCTGACGCCAAGCAAACGGCCTTAAGGTGCCGGTGCCAAGTAAGAGGCATTAAGGTTATGGGAACTAATTACCCATATATTAATTTACATTAACTTTATTAATTAAACACTTATACAAACATTTAAGTTATTATATTTTGCGGACGATGTTTTGAGGTATCTCGGCTTCGTTGGCAGGCGGGCGGAAGAAGAAAGTGTGTGTGTGTGTGTGTCTGTGTGTTGTGGCCGTGTGTGCTGTCAACTCTCTGCCTTTGAAGGAGTGAGTTTCATGGAACGCGTACTGTGTTCACACGTACCGCTACGCCACACAGTTGCCACAATATTCCCCCGGCCCGTCTATCTGTACTTTGCCGGAAAACGAACGTGTCTACCGGACTTCGTTGTGGTGGCAGATTTCGGTGGCGGCGTGATAGACGGGGGTTTCGGCGTTTCGGCGGAGGTCGACGCTTTCGGTTGGACAGTGGACGACTCCACAGCGATATCGGTGCTCGGCAGGAATGTCGGCTTCAATCGGTCGTTCGATATTTTCGATGTTCGTTGGCCCATTCGAATTGAGAAGTATTTTTCACTACGGTCGATTACTTCGAATGGCCCATTGTACGGCGGTTTTAGCGATGGCCGTACTGTATCATCCCGGACAAAAATGTGAGTGCATGTAGACAGCGATTTGTGCACGAAAACTTTTGCCATATCATGATGAGCAGTACTTGTTGGACGCATTTTTGCCATGTTCGATCGTAACTGCACAACGAATTCGGTTTGGCAAGCCACGTTCTTGTCGGCGTGAAAAAATTCGCCGGGCAGTTTCAATGTGGCACCGTAAATCATTTCCGCCGGTGTTGCCCGTATATCGGGTTTGAACGTCGATCTCAAACCGAGCAACACGATTGGCAACACGTCTGACCAGTCATTCGATTTATGGCACATTACCGCCGATTTTAGCGTCCGGTGCCAGCGTTCAATGAGGCCGTTTGCCTGCGGGTGATACGGTGTTGTTCGCAGATGATTGATTCCAAGAACCTTTGTTAGTTCTCGAAACAGCGATGATTCGAATTGTCGACCGAGATCCGTTGTGATTCGCATAGGTATCCCGAATCGACTGAACCAGCCGGATATCAAATGGCGTGCGACGGTTTCGGCTGTGATATCCGGTATTGGAATTGCCTCGGGCCAACGTGAAAATCGATCGATGATTGTCAAACAATATCGATTCTCTTTGCTCGGCGGCAATGGTCCGATTATATCAACGTTTATATGTTGAAAACGTTCACTTGGCATGTCAAATGTTTCATACCTCGATTTCGTATGACGATTGACCTTCGATTTCTGGCAAGCAACGCATGTTCTTGCAAAGGCGGCACTGTCTTGTCGAATGCCGGGCCAGAAGAAACGTTTTGTCACCAGCTTCACAGTCGATCGAATTCCCGGATGTGCGACCGAGTGCATTCTATCGATAACATCGTTGCGAAACTTTGCGGGAATATACGGTCGTATATTATCGTTCGCGACGTCGCAGAATATTTTCGTTGGCGATTCTGGAAAACTGACTTCCTTCATTATTACCGAATTTGGACACTCACCCGAGACGAATCGTTTAAGTTCAGCGTCGTTTTGCTGCTCCCGGGCGATCGCTTCATAGTCGATGATTTTTTTGCAGTCGATGGCGTCGATGCGTGACAATAAATCAGCGACCGGATTGTCGATACCGGACACATGTCGTATGTCCGTGGTATATTGTGCGATGAAGTCCAGTTGGCGTGCACGTCTCGGCGAAGCGGTTTCGAGGTTCTGCAGGAAAGCGAACGTGAGCGGCTTGTGATCGGTAAATATGGCGAATTGTCGAGCTTCGACCATATATTTGAAAAAACGCACGCCCTGAAAAATCGCCAGCAATTCGCGATCGTACGTGCTGTAACGTTTTTGGCAATCCGTCAGCTTTTTCGAAAAAAATGCAAGTGGTTGCGAGATACCGTTAACAACCTGGTGCAACACTGCCCCGACTGCCGTATCGGAAGCATCTGCGTGCAACTCGAGATTCGCGTTTGGAATCGGATAGGCTAGCATAGTCGCGCTTACCAAATCGTTCTTGCAGTCGTCAAAAGCCTTAATAGCGCGGCCGTTCCACTCTACCGGCGTGGTATCATTTTTCTTATTACCGTGAATAAGATCGCGTAAAAATGTTTGATTCGTTATGGCGCGCGGTATGAATCGTCGGTAAAAGTCAATCATAGCCAAGAATCGTTTTAGCATTTTCACCGTTGTCGGCCGCTCGTAGTTTTTTACGGCCTCGACGCGTTCCGGCAGTGGTTTCAAACCGGTGTTTGTAATCAAATGACCGAGGAATTTCACTTCGTTTTTACCGAACACGCACTTAGACACATTGATTATGAGATTGTTTTCGCGAAGACGGTCGAACACTTGTCGTAAATGTTGCATGTGCTCGTCGATGTTGCTCGATGCAATGCACATATCGTCGATATACGGGAACACAAAGTCTAATCCTCGCAAAACTTCGTGAATATGTCGCTGCATTGTTTGCGCGGCGTTTCGCAAACCGAATGTCATGAAGTTGAACTCAAATAAACCGAATGGCGTCGTTATTGCCGTTTTCGGTACGTCGTTTGGATCGACAGGTATCTGGTGGAATGCCTTCCGCAGATCAATTGTCGAAAAAATAGTTTTTCCGTGCAGAATGTGTACAAAGTCCTGTAGATACGGTACGGGATATCGGTCAGGCAATGTTTGCGCGTTTAAAGCACGATAATCCCCGCACGGCCGCCATGAGCCGTCTGATTTCGGCACCATGTGAAGCGGACTTGCCCACGAGCTTTGAGATGGCCGACAAATGCCACTCTTCATCAAAAACTCGAATTCGTTTCGGGCCGCGGCGAGTTTTTCCGGCGACAAACGACGTGGGCGAGAGAAAACGGGTGGACCTTTCGTTTCGATATGATGGGTCACACTGATTTTCGATGGGAGTGACGCACGGTTCACGGTTGTAATGTCCCGATAGTCTGATAGTATATTCGCGAATGCATCGGTTGCATCGAATGATAATATTGCCGGCGAGTTATCAGGCACTTTGACTACGGCACTAGATTTTTGTTCGAAATTCGTCACTGTATCGATCAATTTTTTGCGTTTTATGTCGACAAGCAAACCGTAATGCTTTAAAAAATCAGCGCCGATTATTGGACACTGAACGTCAGCGATAATGAAAACCCACTGCAAGGCGCGACGCAAACCAAAATCTATAGTTAATCGTTTTTCACCGTATATTTTAATTGGGGTTCCATTTGCAGCGTATAGTTTTTCACCGTTTAGCGGATTGAGTTTTTGTTTAGCCGTCGGCGGCAAAACGGATACGTCAGCACCAGTATCGATTAGAAAGTCAAAATTGGAATTCGTGTCGTGCATTTTTAAACGACAAATTTCCAACGGAGACGGACTAACATTAGTTGCTGGTATCGGATACTGGTGCGAAATTAGTTTTTTTTTATCGAAATCGCACGGCGACCGACACTTTTTCGCGTCTGAACCGAAACGACGATGATAATAGCACTGCGTAGCGTTCTTCGTTTCTTCCTTGTTCGAACGATTATCGGTTTTGTTACTACGCGATTTTGTCAACTCGATAATTTGCAATTCGAGTCCGGTCGGGGTGGTAGAGTGAATATTACATGAAACATCTTTAATTCCACTCACCTGTGAACTGCCGCAATCCATCACCTCGTCGGCCACTGCAGGCAATTGTTTTTTATCGCCCTGGACGGCTGCGCAGATTCGACGAACGTGAATTGGCAAACGTTGCAGCCAAATTGTGATGAGAAATTCCTCAGTGACATTTGTGCCACCGAGTTGCTTTAGCTCGTTATACAATTGCGACGGCTTTTTGTCACCCAGTTCGAGTTCTGACAACATTTTTGTCATTTTTCGCTGCGACGTTTCCGAAAATCGGTCGGTGATGCATTTTCGCAAATTGTCGTACTTACCGTCGGTCGGTGGATGCAAAACGGCATCGGACACCTGTGCAAGCGTTTTGCCGTCGATACTGCCAACAATCGTGTTGAATTTTGTGTCGTCTAACACAACGCCGGCCGTCGCGAACTGACTTTCAATTTGGGCAAACCAGATTTCCGGGTGCTCGGGCCAAAACGGCGGCACGCGAACTGCGACTCGTGCGACGGCATCGTTTCTCTGCTGCCGCTGCTCGCCCGTACTCCCGCTCGGCTGTGGGTCGGTCATTATTTATAATGCTATCGGCTTCGACAATTTTCACCCGGGCGACGCACCAAATTATTTTTACCCGGGCGACTATTTTCGCCAAATTTCCACAAAATTATGGAATTCTCGATGCCGGGAATACGACAAATGTTTTGTCGGCGCCGAAAACCAAGAATTTTTGCCTTCGAATAGTATTTTCTCTTGGCGAGAAAAATACTAGCAAAATGGTCGCGCGATGTTCGACCGAAATCCCTTTTTTTCCCGACAATCGATGCGGATTTTGCGTATTTTTTAAACTCGCGTAGGTCACCAGTTATGGGAACTAAATACCCATATATTAATTTACATTAACTTTTATTAATTAAACACTTATACAAACATTTAATCTATTATATTTTGCGGACGATGTTTTGAGGTATCTCGTCTTCGTTGGCAGGCGGGCGGAAGGAGAAAGCGTATATGTGTGTGTCTGTGTGTTGCGGCCGTGTGTGCTGTCAACTCTGCCTTTGAAGGAGTGCGTTTCATGGAACGCGTACTGTGTTCACACGTACCGCTACGCCACACAGTTGCCACAAGCTATATTAAGCTCTGATGCTGTCATATTTAGGGCATGTGGTGATTATATTACTGCTGTCTTCAAGTACGTTGCACTGATCGCAACTGTTGTTGTTGACAATACCCACCATTTCAAAGAAGCGTTTGTCGTAAGTGTGACCGGATCTTAGCCTTGCTATCCTTCTTGTGTCCTCGGAATTTAGATGAACCTGGTTGTACCACATCGTTTTAGGGATGGTGTAATTTATTGTTTGTCGATGTCTTCTGCCCTTGTTCATTGATTGTTGTTCGTAATTTTTCTGCTTTCAGTTTTTCACCGTGTATTCTTTTGATGTCCTGGCAGGGCCGGTTTGTAGGGAAGGGCAATTAATTTAAAAAAAAATTCAGGAAAATAATACATCTGTACCGGCATAATGATAAAAAGTACTATCAAGTGGCGCCAGGAATAAATTTTACACAAATTTAACTTAACTTTTTACGGATGTTTTGCGCCGCTGTCGAAAAGTTGAGGAGGGGGCGCAATTTTTTTTATATTTTGCATCGGGGCGACAAAAATCGTCTCGCCGGCCCAGTGTCCTGGTACGGAATTTTGACGGTATTGTTGACGTGTGTGATTGTATTGTCCGACACATGTCCGTCAGTCTGTCCGCTTCTTCGCTGCCCGAGATGCCAATGTGTGCCGGAATCCATTGAATTCTTATTTGACGATTTTGGTTTCTTCCTGCAGTTGTAAAATTTTTTGTTAGTAGTAGCAATCCAATTTGTTATCGTGTGTATTTTAGATCGAGACGCAGGCGCTTTTGGAATCCATCAAAATTGTGATGAATTTTTCAAGTGATTTGAGTCCGATGGTCAATGCCGTAAAGATTGCGATGAGTTGAGTTCTACCGTTTTTATTGACAAATTCTCTTCCACTTTTATTGAAATTCGTTCTTTCGATTTGTCATTGAATATACCTTTTCCGGTGCTTGCGACCGATACTGAACCGTCCGTGAAAAGTTTCAGATCGTTTTTGTATCGTTCGGCTATTGTTGCGTTTGCCATTGATATCAGCGCCGATACGCTTGTGCTATTCCTTCTTACTGGTTCAATAAGTTCTGGTTCGATTACTATGTTTGATAGTTGATTTGCGATTTTGCCTGGTTTTTCGATTTTAATCAAGTTATTAGATTCTTCCTGGTACAGTAAACAATTGATAATTTCCGGCGACCCGTTCATTAATATTTTCTTTTCAGTTTGGTTGTCATTGTGGATGCTTCTGACGATCAGTTAAGCTTTTGTTTTTTTTTTTTTTTTTTTGAAAAATTTGATTGGTGGAGTATTTGATTCGACGTTAAGTGCCGGAATAGGAGTCGGTCGCCATACCCATGCAGAGTCGCGTCCCCATGTTTTGTATTGCCTCTGCAATCTTTGCGTTTGCTTTTCGTTTATCGGAATTGCAATTGAACCACAAATTATCTTGCTCATCAATAAAGCGTTTAATACACGTAGCATTTGGATTGGATGTGCTCCCGTTTTTTTTGTGTTTTAGTTTGAGAATGCTTTCATGATGTTGATTCTTTTTTTATAGTCTGCTGTCAAAACTCTTATGTGCTCGCCGAAATTTATTTTGTTGTCTACGATGATATCGAGTATCTTTTCCGAATCCACCGTTTCATCGTAACGTTTATGCAAACAAATTCATCGTTTGAGAAGTGTATAACTTTGCATTTTGTTGGATTCACTGATAGATTCAGCGAGTTGAGGATATTAACGAATTCTTTCGTTGTGCAGTTTGCTAAGTTGGAAAAATCAGCAGTGTTTCTAGCAGAGATGACCAGTGTAATATCGTCAGTGCGTTGTAGGACTTTGACATTACTGTCTTCTAACTTGTGTATGTCGATGCTGTATATGTTGAATAATGCAGGGCTTAGAATGCTACCCTGTGGCAAACTTTCGTCGGTGTAGACGCTGTAGTTTTCGTTGTTTAGTCTCATGGTGTTTTTTCTGCCGCGAAGGAATTTTTCGGTCCAGTACACACTGTTCTTCTGTCGATGTTACAAGAAGTTAGTTTTGTACGAGTAGATCCGTTTTGACTGCATCGAAAGCTTTAATGATGTCTGTTATAATGGCGATGGTTTGCAATCCCTTATTGTTGTTGAGTTGTACTGTCACTGTGCCGATCAATTCTGCAATGTGTTCTTTTGTGCTTCTACCGTGGCGAAAACCAAATGAATTTTCGGAAATGATTTTGAGTTTTTTGATTTGTTCGTTGACGCGGTTTGCAACTTTTTTGTTGAAATGTTTTGCCAAGTAGGAGATGAGAGTAATTGGTCTATAATTGCAAATTTGCTAGGGATTGCTATGATCTCAACTTCTTTTCACCATCCTGGCACCGACAAGTTGTGCCATGTGTTGTTGAATAATTCTGCTATTCTGGAGATACTGTTGCCGTCTAGTTGTTTGAGGATTTTGTTCGAGACTTTGTTTATGCCCGGGGTAGTGAGTTTTGAACTCTTTTTCAGCAAAGGCTGTGATGATTTCAGTTTCCTCTATCCTTCGTGTCGGTTGTGCTTGTTTGAAGTTAAATTCTAGGAACTGTGTGATTTTTATTGGTGTTACGAGAATGTAGGAGCTGATTTTGCGTTTTTTTCTTCCGTTTAAGGTGTTAATTTTTTGCCATAATTCTTTGGTTGTATTGTTTGGTGTTATCTGTTCGATAAATTCATTCCATTTGCTTTTTTTGGCTTGTCAGATTTTGAGCCTTAGTCTTGCGATTGACTTTTTCAGATTCATGGCCGTGTAAATCCTTGAATCTGTTATGAAAGTTCTCTTTTTGTTTTTTGACATTCCACAGCCTTGTTAGCTCATCGTTCCACCAGCGCTTTAATCGTTGTTTTTGATTTGAGGTTATTTTGCTTGCCGACTTTATTGCTTTAGAGAGCTCGTTCTCGTATTCTTCAATGTCGGACATTTGATTCGGATTTATGTTAGTTCCATGGAATTTTTGTTGTTGACTATTGTTTTTGGACGTTCCAAGTTATTGAATTCTGCTCCTTCGATTGAAATTATTATGGGCAAGTGATCTGATCCAACGGACGAAATAAGCCTTTCCCAATTTACTTTGTAGGTTAGATCGTTGGAGCATAACGACACATCTATGGCCGACTCGTAGTACTCGTCTCTGTATGTTCTGGTGAATGTGTGATCTCCGTTGTTCATCACAAAATAGTTCGTTTCGGAAATAAGATCTGATAACGCAATTGCTCTGTCGTCAAGTTTTCCAGTGTTGTTCCACAGACTGTGCTGTGCATTGAAATCACCGCCTACTATTGTATTTGGAGAGTTAATGTGATCGTCTAGCAGTTTCTTGAAACCATGGAATTCTGCATTCCGGCATGTATAGCGATAGAAAAGTTAGTGGTTTTATTGCGTTTGTGATTTCTATCTTAAGCGTTTCGATGGCCCAGTATTTGTCTATCGGTTTAACTCTCGTGATAAATTTATTTTTGATAATAATGGCAACTCTGCCTTTTGCATATTCGCCGCGAGTTTCTTTGTACTTGGAGAAAAGTTGGTAGTTCTTGAAGGGAATTGTTTGTTTTTTTTTTTTTTCATTTTGACTTCGCTTAGCAAAGCTACGTCGATTTTCTCTATTTGTAGAAATTCGTCAAGTATTACACGATTATTAAGTATTCCTTTAATGTTAACTTGTAAAATCCGTAAATCGTAAATTAAGATTTCGGTTTTGCAGTCTCTGCTTGGGTAGTTTGAATGGATTTTTTTAATTTTGGTTGCGTTTTTAATGTCCATGCTTGTTGTATCGAATCCGTAAAAATCATCGTCAGTTTTCTTCTTTTTCTCTCTCATTGTGTCTTTTTCTTTTATGTCAGTGGAATGATGATACTGTTTCTTAGATCTCAGGGGTTGTTGTTGTCCAATCTCGGTAACCAATATGCGACAGCGACTCTTGCGATATCGCAAAAAATTTATGTAGCATTTATTGCCTCGTGCGAGGTTATATCTCAGCGCTTCATCAGATTATACAAAAAATCAAAAAAAAAACGGTGATGACGCTTTTTCATGAGAAATGAAAATGAATTTCGAGTTATTATATATATATTTGAAAATCGATTTCAATTTTTTTTTTATATAAAATCTGAATCGCTTCTATAGCA
>JANTEX010283139.1:0-11422 GCA_024741295.1 Macrocera vittata | reverse complement strand
TATAAATACCTCATACATTTTAGTTTTTTAAAAAAGTGCTTATAATTCGGGCGATCTGGGAACACTGCTATTGTGCCATACATATTGAAATTAGAAATTGAAAACTACTTAATACATACCGTTTTTATTGAATTTTTCTAAATTTTTTACTGCTCCCTGGATAAGACGGATTTTTTTTCCGGTCCCCTTGAGTTTCCGTCTTAGACAGGTTTCACTGTATTGGTATCTGATGTTGCTGGGAATATATTGATGTACTTTAATTTTTATTAAAAACTGTTTTTTTCTATCTATTCATTTCTTATTTAAAGTTTATAGTTTTAAATCTATTTTTACACTGAATTTTATTTATGTATCGTCCTTTATTTATACTCATTTTCTTAAGGCCTTGCCTTCTATTTGTACTTCAAATTTTCTTGACGCAGTCTTCTACTCATTTTTAAAGTACATATTTCAAAACCAGTGATCAACAGTTGCATTTGAAATGATGATTGGAAGGAACATTTTGTTTTGAAAATATCAGGCGTTCGATCGAAGTAAGTTAGTTTGATGTACGCTCAGTCAACTATGTAGTGGCTGAGTATGCACTACGCCCTTTCCATCGTGGACCTACAGTTTTCTAGGTAGTATTCGAAGCACCTTGTTATGAGTTCGATTTTAAATAATAAATTATTAAAATCAATAATTTGGACATTTTTTTTTTCGCTGCTGATAGGTTTTGAACTCAGATCTACCGCGTCGAAAGCGAGTGCTCTACTCATTGTGCCATTCGTTTGGTGTCCGGTGGGAGTTAATGTTAAATCTATAATAAATCTACGTCAGCTAAAGAGAAAACATGTTAATCAAGTTATCGTTAACCTTTAAATCGCTCGTAGATAACAACTAAAAGTCTAGAACTTTTAACTAGAAGTTGGAAGTTTTGGTTCTTTTGTTGGTCATAACACCCTTACTGTACATAGCAATATACTACCGTACTAAGTACATATGAACGTCGTAACTTCATAATTTGTTTTCCGTAATTGTGATACTTTCAACACTGTGCATCTCAAAAAATAAAGTATTTCAAATCACATTTTTTTTTAGAGTTACGTCTTTACGCTTTTGCTTATCACGGCAGCATACATATAAAGACATGTTTGATTCTTTAATGGTAAAATAAAGGATCACGTTGCAAATATGTACCTATAGCCATAGTTTATTTGACCTTCAAACAAAGTATAAATAATACCTACTATATATATATAATTAAAAGCAAGTGTGTATGTACTTTACATTTCATATAATATATTTTATATACTCGTAAAAACAGTATTGTTTTAGTTAGAGAAATGTAGTGTTTAGTTTTCGTTATGACGCAATTCCTTTGACCAATATGCAGGGCTTCTTGCCATTCTTACCAGGCAAATTGAATTATTTCGATATTGTACTGGGTACATTGCGACCAATTTTATTTATTCTTTTTTTTTCAGTCTCAATTTTATTTTTATACCTGAATAATATTATCGACATTTACTTAATTTATTTTTTATAGCCGCAAATTTAGTTGATTTTATTAATGTAAATATTTATACGATCCTATATATACGTTATAAATACTGTGATTTTTTTTTGTGTATAAAATATATGCAAAATTATACAATATATCCAAGCAATTATTTAATTGTTAAATTCTTTCAACTATATTTTTAAGTAATTTTTTTTTTCTTGCGCCAATATTTCGTATAAATAACTTATAATTTACTGATTTGACGTTTGATTTATATAATAAAATGTTTGTTTTTTTCTCTTTAATTTATTTTAAGGTTTTAATGATTGGCTTTCATTGTGCATATAATATATAGAACGGATTGTGTTGCTGATTTGTTTTCTTGTTTCTTAATTTAATTTGTTACGCTGTTATCATCGTATCCTATCAACCCCCGTGCAATTAGAGTTTAAAGCTTTTTTTGTACAGAAAGTGCTTTTATTTTATTTTTTACATTTTACAAAACCAACAAAAAAAAACCGACAAAACTTCATTGTGTGATCAACATTTCTCGTATATATATATATAGCTTGCTTTTGGACTAAACATTTTATAAAACACACTAAAAATTGAACCCGAAATTGATAAAAGTAAGTTCACAATTTCACTATCACGTTGTTATTGTTTTTTTTTTATTTGAAATTTTGTTTTTCCGTAATTTTTCGTTAATTAAAATTTTTCGAATATATAAAGCAATCAATTGTAATTTACGATATTGAATGTAATTATTTCGTGTATTATAGTGAAGCGGAAGGAAGATAATATGCAGGTGAATGTGGCCGGTTTTCGAAGGAACATAAAAAATTTGGCACACAATTACTCGGATGCACAGGTAATTTTGATAGGTTTATATTTATTTAAAATAATGAAATTTTTGAGCTCGTATTTTAGATCCTAATTTTTTAAACTATTCTCTTTTTGAATGTATTAATTATTTAAACAATTTAATTAATCAGCGCAATTAATCTTTTTTCAAGAGAGTTTTCATTTGGGATTCACTTAAATCTTTCATAATAAATCATTCACTTTCAAACTATAGTTAAGATGGTAGATGCTAGATGGTGGATGGTATGTAATAGATAGTAGATGGTACATTATATTTGGTAGAAAGTAATTGATGGTAGATGGTCGATTTTAGATGACAAATGGTGAACTCAGTGGCTTCGGATTTTTTTTTATTCTATTTTGCGTTACTTCATACTTTATTTTTATATTATAATTAATAAAGTTGTAATATGGTACGAATAATTAAAAAAAAAAAACAGAACAAATAAAAACAAAATTAAAATTGGGTGCAACTACCATGCAATACGTGTACAATTTCAATGCAAATTTGAAAACCAAAAAATTATGACTGGTTAATTTGTTGTAACAAAAGTAAATCCCTAATAACAAATCTCATGAAAAAGACTTGTCGACCATCTTTTTCAAGAGATCTTTCATAATAAAATTAATTGTGCTGATTAAACAAATCGTTTAAATAATTTGATAAAATACACAATTTTGCACATGAATTGCCCTCTGGTCGCTCTTACAAGAACAGTGCAATTTTGGGTCACTTCCGTGCAAAAAGGCTCACATTTTGTTTAAAAGCCAAACTAGATTTTTCATGGGCAAATTCTATGTTCATTGCCTCTTGAACAAATTGTGTGCGACTTGCATTTAAACTGTGGGCGCTAATTGCACACATGTTGTCAGTGTGTGCAAGAGTGCCTCGGCGTTTTCGACATATTGCACGCATTTTTGCCCTGATATGGTTCAATATTGTACTGTGCCTGTGTGAGTAACGTGAGGACAATTTAAGTGCAAAATTGTTTTACGGATAATTTGTGTTTATATATTTCTGCGCCGAAAATTTAGGGAGATTTTTAAAATCGTTTAATTAGAATTTTTTTCTTCGATGTCCCGTCCTCCCATTGACTGCGCAAATACCGCCCTTATTTTCATTGTTGAACGCTAAAATGTTTCGAATTTTGTGCAACGTCGTTATTTCCATCGAATTGTTCTGAAATTGGTTTTTGTTCGAAACTCTTTACAAGTAAAGTTATAGTTGGTTATTCGTCGAAATAACAATTTTTATTTTCCTTTTTCACGTAGATAAAAGTACGGGAGGCGACGTCAAACGATCCATGGGGCCCGTCTGCAACGATTATGGCAGAAATTGCCGATCTCACCTACAATGTTGTAGCATTCTCAGAAATTATGCAGATGATATGGAAACGACTTAATGACAGCGGCAAAAATTGGCGACACGTTTACAAAGCATTGGTAAGTGATCTTGTCTCTATATACAAATATATTAGTGTGTCCCTTATTTGACTTTGTATTTAATTTTAAAGGTGGCGCCCCTTCATTTGGATCGACTTTTAATTTGAAAAGATAGGTATATTTTATCTCATTTTTATTCGCGGTTTTGGGCCGTCGCACAGTGGACAAAATGATATTTTTTTTGGAAAAAATTAATATTGAAATATATTATATGCAATTACGCACAAAATATTTTTTTTTAAATAAAATAAATCTATTTTTAATGATTTGTCATAAAAGGTAATAGAAAAAACTAAGCTGGATCGATTTAAAAAAAAATAGGCAAATATTTTATTTATTTAATATAGAATATTATATAAAAAAATATTCGATGTATTTATGATTTTAGAAATTTAATATAGGTTATACAGCTAACAAAACAACAACAAAAATAGTACTTAATGTGTGAAAAGTTGAATATACCACCCTAATATATAGTATTTATATTAATCGATTGATCGATGCTATTAGTTTGTAAAATATATTTTTACGGAGTTTTATTGTTTTTTTTTGATCGCTAAAATACCAAAAATTTATTCATTTTAATATATTTTAAAAATGAAATCAACGATAAACCATACTTTTTTCAATAACTTTTGTGAAAACTGAAAATATGTATTATGGTAGAACTTATTTTAATATATAATTATTAAACATTTCATTTTCGACAGAAGATCAATCAATAAAACATTTGGGTTTACTTTATTTCAATAACATTTGTTTTAAGCAATATAATTCAAAGTAATAAACAAACGCTAATATTTGGTATTATTCGCTACCGCTATCATTGTCGTTGTCGCTTTCATCCGAGCTTTCGTCACTGGATTGGATTACACTATCAAATGAAACTTCTATTAATGATAAAACATCGGCTTTTAAAGTGTAGCATTTCTTTTTTGGTAGCGGTCTAATCGAGCTGATCACCGGATCTGATGTTACAAATAATATATTTATAAGATCTTCGTTTGTAGCTCGTCTAGAAATTTTTCGAGTACTATGTTCTCGGAATCGTCGTAATTCTTTATGTCTAGATTCCTGGACTTCTTCACTCAATTGTCCTATGGGCAGCATAAATGATCTAATCACGCTCGCTCCGTGAATCAATATTTTATGCACGCTAGGTGGCATATAAAACCAGTCATAGAGTGATACATAAAGTTTTGCTGTTTCCATTGCGTATTCACCAAATGCGTCTTCATTAATTCTATATCCTGAGTTCATTGCCGATAGCAACACAGAGAAACGGTAAATCAATTGTTGGTTTATTCCTGTGATGTCCGAAGAAATAGCAGGATTTTCAAAAAATCGGCGTGCGGTGTTCCCGTCGTTTGTTGTACCGAAACCTTGTTTCGGTGTGTCTACCAGCAACCCCGTTTCTTTTCTGAAGCGCTGAATTACACGATCCTTTTTTACTTTCATAATTGTTTTGTTTTCCTCACCTCTGGCTTGCCATAAACAAAAATCTAATCTGTATGAGATATGAAGGCAACACTCAAAAAATCGAATATATGCATGTAACGGTGAGAGCCCAAACGAATACATGTCAATATCGCATTTTCGATCCGTAACAGAAGCCAAGTTGTTCATTTCTTTGCCTTTGGCCTTACATATGTAGCACGCTTGCGTATTGCGATTTCCTGAAATCGAGTTGCAGATTTTTCCGTCTACCATTGTTTTTACCAGCATATGCTCTACTGAAACTGCAATGTCCCCAATTAAGATTGTTGTTGGTTGCAAATCTTTCATTTGATTTTCGATATAATCAAATTCGTTTACCGCTGTTTCAACAGTTTCTTTTTTGAACTGGAATCGAATAGGACGACAGAATCGAGTTGACGCCGTTCGAGGATTTTGCCACAACACTACTTTTTTTTTCTCGTTGTATTGATAATATAATTGTAGTGGTACGACCCATGTTGCCAATATGTCTGCATCGTTTTGTGTATAGTCGTGGTCGTTAAAATCACCAAATTTTTGTTTGTAGCGACTATGGCTGCCACTACCATCGCAACCCCATTTGTAAAACATTTTTAAATTATTTATATTACCTTTTCGCTTTTGTAGAAATTGACAAAGAACTACACTTTGAACTTCAGCTAATCGAGTGACAGTGTGATTCAGCAGTGGCTGCAACTTTGTTTCCGCCAAGGTATCGGTTATGAAAATTCCACTTTTGTCGGGATAACATTTTTGTTTTGCTTGTTGTACCGCCGTATATGAAGGATAGAAAGATTTTAAATTTCTGTCCTTTGCGTTTTTATATAAATGCACATATTGATGCTTTGTCAACTTTAAATCCGAAATCATGGCCAAAGCTTCATTTGGCGTATACGGCTCCACTTTACTTTTGCTTGATTGTTGGAAACATTTTTGTATGCGCAATGCTCTGTTTGGTGATTCAGATATTGTTTTTAACAAGGCAGCAGCACTTTTGTTTCCCGATTTTTTCAGACTTATTTCTGTTGCCAACTTTAATTCAGCAGTACTGTTTGTCTCTACGATTGAGCTCACTTTCATCATTTTCGATCGGCGTCCACAATTTTCGAATAATTTCATTGGTCTTCCAACTGATTTTGAAATGATCAATTCTTTTTGAAGCCATTCCTTGTTATATTTAATAAATGTATTTTTACAATAATTGCTCTTTTTCCAGCGCTTCATAAATCCCACGGAATAGCTTATAGTTTGTCGATCCAATTTTCTTATTGCCTCCACGTGACTTTTTTGCAAACCACATTTTTCCAGAAAATGTGTTAACATCATTTTACGATATTTCTGCAAATTTATTTTTGATGTTAAACGTTTTTCATAAGTATATTCGAAAAATTCACTTCGCGATATTTTGATATGACGACCTAAAAAATAAAACATAATGAGCATGGGGCACTATGGGGCTGCAAAATCTATAATGATTGCTTGAATAGGCTATCAACTACAACTTTTGCTAAGAAAGCACTGGTGAGTGAGAGTGGGTTTACAAGTTATCATTTATCGAAAATTCAAATTACACAAAGAAAAAATAAATTTGCAGACATGTTCAATTTTGACTATAACTAAGAGGCTATAATAAAAAAATATTAGAATTTTTCGTATTTTGTAGTACAAACCTTCAATTTGATCGTCCATGTTGAGTTTTTATAAACAAAACACTTAACTCTAGTAAATTTGTATATTTTAAATGACAATTTTTTAATGCAACAATATACACTGCACGTACTCAACAGATATTATGCATGTGTCTATTGTTTTAGAGACAATGCGCACGCGTCACGCAATTCTGTTTTTGGTTTACTTAGTTCTAGGTATACAGGATATTTAATATATATAATACAACCAATTATTCTACATAAACAAAAAGCACTTTTTTCCTAAAAAATACGACTTTTGTCCACTGTGCGGCGCTCCGGAAGGACGTCGGTTCGATTCCCATCGGTCGCCTGATAATTTTCCAGGCATAATCTTCCTAAGACTTTTGTTTAATTTTTTTTTTATTCTTATCAATCTATTTGTTGAAGAAATTCGTATCGTGTCATTTTGACAAGCAAAACGAAGGATGTTAACCACTGACATTAATTCTGCCAATGTCTGACTGACATTACAAGATTCAATTAATTAATGTAGATGTGAAATTGAAAATTAATTTAATTAATAACTAAACTAAACTAGTTAAGAAATTAAAATAAAAAATTAACAAAGAATTCGGAATTACAATAATTAATTACAAATATACACTCGCAGGGCCACCGTCTTACAGAAAAAGTAGCTGAAAAATAAAGTAATTTTCTCTACTCTTTTCAAATGTTCAATTAAATCTATTACGTTTTCAATTAAAACACCGTTTTAATTTTAATTCCAGGAACCATTAGAGTCCGGCAATGATATCACGGCTATCATCAAACGATTACCAATTGCTGACGACGATGACAAGTCAGACATTTTCGAAATAACCAGAAACGATGCGTTTTCCAATGAAATTCGTGTGTCCAAAGACAATGAAATGACCGCAGCTACAACCAAATCAAATCGGCCATTATCTGAAAGTGTCAACAAGAATTCTGTGACCGAAACGTCAAAATGCTTAGACGGACTACCTTTACTTGTACGAAGTAAGCCACGTGCCGACAATCGAATAGTGTCGTCAAATTCAGATGTAGAAATTGTCGAGTGTGTACCATCGTCGCAGGAAATTACACCGAAACGCGCCTCAACGTATACACCGGTAATGCGTCTGACAAAGTCGGTCGAACTAAGACAAGAGACTCCGACCAGTGTCGGTCGTGGATGGTTGCAAAAACGGCGTACAAATTCTTCGACGCCGAACCGAACGCCACACAGACGCCGACGATTAGATTTGTCGTTTGGCAAATCAAACAATTTAAAGAGAAATATTTCTGGACAACGATTTAGCGACACCATTTCACTGCTGTCCTCTTCGGATGAAGAAGTGACAATGAAGAAATTTAAATAGTTGGCATGTGTAGAATGTGCATGCAATAGTTTGTATGGGTCGGTGTGATACGAAATTATTATGCCTTAGAATTAAGCGAATATTTAAGTTTTATACACTAATATCGTGTAAGAATAAAGTTAATTTGTATTTTGTTGAACTAATTGAGAATTTTGGCTAAGTTAGCGAAGGATAGAATAGGCTTCAAATGTTTTGTCTATGGTCGTTTTCCATGCATTTATAAAGCATCTTTGGGAGTAAGGTGGTTAGATTGACCTAAAATTTGCAATGCTTATCAACATTATTTCTTAAGGAGTCGCTCGCTCGCTTACTCGCCCGCAAAAAAAAATGTTGCTGCTCTACATTGAATTGTCATGATACTTTTACAGAATGTGTCCCTATGATAAAACTTCTTTTTTTTTTGTGAAAAAATCAGCCAAAATGGACGTTTCTCCCGAACATTTATACGTATATTGATAAAAAAAGACTTCTGTTTCTCCTAATTAACAGATTTAATTTTACTTTTAACAGAAGTTGGGCAGACCTAAAACAGATTGCAATACAAAATTTCATATCGAACACAAAAAAAATAAATTATTTCATGTTTTTGTCCTTCCAGGCATATTTTCTCCTTATTCTTTAGATAAACAGGCAACACCATAGGCAACGTTGAGATCTATCACCATGGCATCATCAATAATCGTTCCTGTTGGAGTTTGTCAGCGAGTGATGTCAGTGCAAATATTTGCTTAACCATGATATGTAAAATGGAAGTCAGGCCTTTTTTAAACAAACCAGCAGAAAGAATTCCAGTTAAGGTATAAATAAATCTCATTTTACAATTGAAACTAACAACATATAAATAGTTTTTTCCATTCTTTTTAATTTCAGAATGCTTTTAGTGGACATTTTCACACCAAATTTTGTGGTTCCGGGGCGATTTCGTCGACTTGAAGAGAAAATGGTGGTGTAGTCATCAAAATTATCGGAAAACAAAATAAAACATTTTTATCCTCATTCAGTTGTGAACGATTTTGTTTTTTTTTTTTTTAATTTGCCAATAAACGATTTTTATTCAACAAAACTTGGTATTTTAATATTATTACAAATGGTCTACAACGCAGCTATTCTGAATTTTTCTATTCGCATTCATTATGTGTGACTTGTATTTTTGGTATATTTCTTCTAAATAACAGGTAGAAAAAACTGACATTGTAGTTCCAAATTTCGCCACCAGGCGGCGCTGACATCGGAAAAATTGCCTCCGATTTTAGTTCCAATTTTGACCGCTAGGTGGCGCTGGTGTCGAAAATCATGACTCCAGTTTATTGGCGGCAAATCTGATTTCGATACCACTAGCGCCATCTCTTGACAGAACATCCGAACTAACTCTGAATTTACCGCCTCATACATTATGCTCGCCTGGTATTTTGGCATAATTTTTCTTAAACATTTTTGTATGGAAAAAATATATACGGGTAACAGGAATGCAGAAGTGGCAATAGGTGAATTTTTAGCATTTCGCCAACAGATGGCACTAGTAGTATCGTTTTGTGATTGTTTACGAATTATGGCTAAATGGTTGCCTCAAATTGGCTGAGTGGATAAAAAATAGCATCGCCAACAGATGGCACTAGTAGTATCGATTTTTGATTGTTTACGAATTTTGGCTAAATGGTTGCATCGCAAATTGGCCGAGTGGATAAAAAACCAAATAAAACAAATTTTTTCTGTTTTTGTTTGTAAAATCATTTATTTTTCTCTTTTCTTTGCAAATATAAATAAATGTACATGAGAATGCTTATATTATACTTAACAATTATTTTCATTTATAAACCATTATCTAGTTGACTTATACATATAAATATAAAATATGGGTTATTGTAGTTGTTTTATTATGTGGTAAGCCGACTATCAGAGACGTGGTATTCTACCGCAGCCGTTTAATGCACTGGATATGATAATTTGTAGGCGGGTCAACGTAACCTGCAATTATTCAGGAATAACTGCATAACCAAATGTTGATCGGGGCACGAAGCCATATTTTGCTTGGTAAGGCCGTCTGAAACCAGCTGTATCACCATCAAATGTTGAGGATGGTTAGGTTTTTCTTGATTGCATCAGAATTTCCTGTAACAAAAATGAAACAATGAGTTAATACACATATATCGATTTAGTTGCGATGTCTTAGGAATTGTAGTTTTTTACAAACATATAAAAGATAGCTGTTGGGTGGGGATTTTTTCATTGGCCAAAACCTGATTTTTTTTTCACATGCCATTTAATCATATCACAGGCTTTCGTTAGAACTATGATATCTCAGTTAGTTTTCATTGAAACTTTATATATAACTATGGTCTTTCCAAAACCAAAGCATTAATGTTTTTTAAAATGCCAATACTAGGCATTTTAAAATTTCAAGGAGTTTTGAAAAATTGCATTAGGAGTACCCCTTGGACGAAAAAAGGCGAAAAAATGAAATGTCTCCGTATGCCGTTGAATGGGTAGCTCTTATCTCTAGTAGGTTCTGGGTAATTGCCAGTGAGCATTCCGACCCATTCACTTGGGGCCTCAAGACATCCTGATTGCCTCCTGTCCCTACTTCAGTGTCCCTTCGAAATTTTTTTGCGGGAAGCCACTGGAGGGGAGGGACTGAAGCATTCCAATGGCGTCCCGAAAAAATTTTGCGGGGAGGGCTAAGTTCAAAACCCCTTGCCCCCAAAAAAATTGCGGGACGCCACTAGAGGGGAGAGGCTGAAGCATTCCAGTGGTGTCCGGAGAAATTTTGCGGGGAAGGGGCTTGAGCACTTAAAACGCCATCACTTCTCGAAACATTTCTGCGGGACGCCACTGGAGGGGAAAGGCAGGGGGCAGTCCAGTCGTGTCACGCAAGATGGAAAAGTCTAGAGAGTAATTTCGACAGTTCTTATGTAATCTTCAAAAATCCTCGAAATTTTACAAAAAACTACACCTAACTACCTTTCAAAAACATTTGAGCTTATTAAAATCCATTAACAATTCACCGAGATACAGCAGTTTAAAAAACAGCTTACATGAGAAATAGTTCACTATACTAACAGTGTTCGGCCATCATGTAAGCATTTCTTTGATCAACCGAAACTCCGTCAGTTCTTAATTAAATTTGA
>JANTEX010283027.1:0-17530 GCA_024741295.1 Macrocera vittata | reverse complement strand
TGTGAGGATTTTAGGTTTTCCTCTAACCCCGAATTCACTTAATTAAAACGCGTTCATATATTTTCCAAAAAATTTATTTAAACGAAAGTTTATTACATTTACTTAAGCAATTTATCGTTCTTAAGTATTCGACGACGGATATATTTCTTTACGCGGACGCGATAGTCCAACGGAGGACCTGCTTGTTTTATTACTGAAAATCGACTAACTCATTTACTTAAAAGAGGTTTAAAAGAAACCTCTGATAAGTTATGAATTTTATAATTATTCGTACGATTTTGATTCCCGTGAGAATAATCAAAATCGTACGTGTTATATTTATTTATTCTTGGAATTGTCTCAGACAATTCCATTTTCGCGTAAACTCAGTGACAATGTACTCTGGCTTCGGATATATAGTATATAATTCTCCCGTGAGAATTATCGAAAATATGTATTTTTCTATTTTCATTTGTAATAGAATCCCATTTCCCGTGCTAATGAACTGGCCTTGAATTAATTGCCATGCACTTCTACTATATATAATTAGATGGATTATATATAGTACTACGTGTATGCTACATAGCTTCATGCACCATACCGTTTTTAATGTAAGTAATTGGTATATACCTACATATATGTAGGTATCTGCATACAAAGAATTGAAAATGTGGATAACCGTGTAGCCATGTATGCATAGATATAGTATGCGGCTGTGCGTACGATATACGCAATCCTGACATTACCCTCCCCTTCGAGTAAAGCTCGACCCGAGCGTTCGTTTTTAAAGCTATATCCCATTATAAATATGGCCAGAGGTACGGTTCGATTTTCTAAAATTTGGTTGAGTTACGCAATTACGAGTCAAATGAAATTTCTACAAATTGTTTTTTTTTTGTTCTAAATTATATCCGTCGTTTATATACGTGTACATAATCAATTTAAAATTTCCTTTGTTAAGCTTTTCTTATTATTTCATTTCTTGGGCTATTTTACATTTGTAGATTGGTTATTATATTCGCTTCTATGTGTTATGTCGAAATGTGATCTACCTGTTGGTAGTTTTGATTTAAATTTTGTTTTTTGATCTAATGTATTTTGTTGCATTTTGCTTACAGATAATTTTATGTTTATTTGCATGTTTAACATGATATTACTTATGTCTTTAATATTTTTTTATTTTGCATACTAGGGTGTCGTTGCCCGTTTAGTGTTTGTTTTTTCTTTATATAATGTTTTGTTATTTTTTAAAGGTTGTCTTTGTAAATTTTGTTTCTTTTTGCCCTATTTTAAATTGTAGCATATCTTATATCGTCGCTGTGCCTTATTTTTATTCAGAATCGATAAGGAATTGCTGTTCTCACCTAAATCGTGGGATAGAAATTTCGGATTTTGGATTCTTAAATTGTGTTGTACTGTCTTTTAATTTCGCTTTTGGCTTCATTAGTAATATAGATTTCGCCTGATTCACTTCGCGCATTTTTATTCTGCAAATCGTAATTAAATAAATCATAATGGAAATTTTGAGTACTATGATCCGTGATTTTGTATATCTTGTGGTGGATCACCCTCCGTCGATATTGGTGTTCCCGGACGTAGCGCGCAACCATATCCGTTATGTGGTTGGTGAAACTTAATTTATTTTGTGCTGTGTAGAGTGAATGGTTAAATTGAATAGTGCATATTTAAATTGGATGTGGAATGGTTAAATGAATAGCAATAATAGACCATGTTTGTAAGAGAAAATAAGTCTTGGTATTAGAGATGAGTGTGTTTACATAATTTAATTTGTTGAATTTATTTTATTTGTTAATTGGATTAGTTTTGTATAGTGATATGAGTCGTTTGCTATTATTAATAAGAAATGTGATTTTTGGAAAGCTCTATGATCTCTTGTGAAGATTGTACCTTAATTATTTGCGCGCACATAAGAAATGTGATATTTGGAAAATTTAATTATTATTGAAAACTTGCCTATCAGTGTTAAGAAATATTTGAATAATAAAATGAGTGTCTTGGTATGAGAGGTATTATAGTTTAAATCATTGGATTTCATGGGCATTGTTTATTGGATTTTATTTGCGTTTTTTCTTATGATACGGATGATTTGCGAATATTGGTAGAAATTGTGAAAAGTATTGAGTGTGTTTGGGCTTTTGAATGGAGAGTTAATTGAATATCAATGGCAAGAAATATTTAAAAGAGCGAATAAGTGATACGATGAGTAAATTTATGCAGTGCGTGTTTTTGCTAATTTTGTGTGTGTTTTGTGTCTTCAGGTTGGCTATACCACTGGCTCGACCACTGGTGGCGGGCGACTTACCGCTGCACAGAAGTTGTTGATACGCGATGTCGTCGAGCTTCTGGCTTGGGCGTTGGCGGATTCATACGGTGGCCTGAGTACGGATGTCTATTTTTTTTTGTAGTGGTACTTCGACTTTAAATTTGGAAATGTAATGCCCGATTTTTTTTTGAAAAATAAAAGTGTTCAAGGGAGTTTTCCAAGTATTAATTCGGTTTTATTTGTCAGTGAATATATAATCCATATCTTTGTGTTTGGAACAGGTGATTTTTTTTTTGCTTAGGCACAGCGATGGTTTTGCATTTCGTATTGTCATTGCAATTTTTGTTATTTCTTTTTAAGTGGTAAGTACCTATTTATAGAATTAACTTTGAGTTTTACATTTTGTTTTTCTGTTGTCTTTTGTTATTAAGTTTTCTTTATATAAATCTAAGATGATTGGTTGTTCTCTTTATAAATAAAATTATTACTTATATATTTATTATATATATTTTGATTCTACATAAATTCGACAATCTTTTTTTTTGTTTTTATATTTATTTTCATTTTATTTTTATTTATTTTTTTTTTTTTTAAACTTAAAACATTATTTGATTTTCTAGTTTTTTGTTCTTAAGATTAGTTAATTTTTTATGAAATTGTATTTTAAGATAAGATTTCTGATATTTTAAATTTATATTATTTTCTTGAAAATTGGAATGGTAAATGTTATAATTTTATGTGTATTCTGTTTATTATTTGACAATTTGGTTTCATTACAGAGTTCTTTATTTGCGTATTGTTTTTTTTTTTTTTTAAAAAAAAACACAGATAATAGCAAAGTTCTTAATATATTTTTAATAAATGTAAATGTATAACTGAAATATTTATTTATTTCTATTGACATCAATCCACTGTCGCTTTCGATTAATATATATTTCCCATAAAAGGTTTCGTCGGGGGTCTTACTTGAAACTTTTCTTTTTTTGATTTTGTTATTGTAAAAGTTTTTGTTATTAGTTAACCTTTTTTTTTTTGGTTTTCTTTTTATTTGTATAGTGTAACGATTCTAAATTTCCTGCCCAATCCGACATCATGTTCTCCTTTTAAGAGCTTTAGATTGTAATTTGTAGTTATATATTATATTCTGAAACTTCTATTTTCTCGGGAATCAATAGAAATACCATGTGTTGTTTTTAAGTTTTGAACGAATTACTTTATCACTATGTATTATTAGTGTGCTTTTAGACTATGAATTAACCAATGATTATTTAGATAAAGATATGGTAAAGGTTGTTCTTTCTTTATCGAGTAAAATTATTATTTATCATTACTTTATATCTTATATATTATATTAATATATTTGTGTATATTTCGTTATTGATATCGCGTTTGTGTCTTTTATGGTTTATATCGTTGCCAATTTTAAGTGAAGCCTGCGGTGTGTTTCCCATTCGGTGTTTTATTGTTTTTATTGTGCGTTGTATTCGACAGAAAGGTAAGTGTCGTGTTACTAATTCAGTTCCCTCGGGATTTGGAGCCGTATTGTTAGGCATGCCGGTGACTTGCCTTTTTATTGAGGTTTCTGGTTGTAGACCACATACCCTTGGTGGTGGAGGGAGAAAAAAAACAAAAAAAATATAAGTGTTATATTGTATTATATTTTTCCATTTTATTGATTTATAGTGTTTATATTTAATTTGGGACAACTGTCTGTCCTTGCACGTAAGTTTACTTAATTTTGTACCACTTTGTATTGTTTTAGTTCACGTTACTTTTAGGCGTTTTAATTTTGTTGCTTTATATTATTATTGTTTTTTATTTATTTTTTATTTTGAATTCACTTTATACCGTAATTGTTCGTTGTTCGTTTCGGCTCGTGCGTCCTAGGTTCAATGATTTGCTGATGAAATTGGTGCGTCGGAATTGGTTGCGTGGTAGTTCACGTAATTCTATGTCATTCGGGCTTGTACTTCCGCTGTTTCGACGTCGTCTAGCAATGTACCATATAGCAAAAAGTGTTGCTGTAAAAATCCAAATTCCGGCGAACGTTATGTTTGTTGCCATGAGTTTTTTATTCGTAATATTTTTGTGTGCGTCGAGCTCCCTTATTCCTTCGGACCACCTATGGAAAGCGTCGCTTCCTTCTAATAATTTCTCATTGTTGTTTTCGTGCGATGGTTCCAGTTCCGTCTTAAACTCTAGTGTTCGCACAGTTTTGGGCGGGTTTACTACTAATTCTTTGAGGTTTGATAGGTGAACATCACCCGGTTGATATAGTGTCAGGTTAGTCGTGTCATTGTTTATGCTTATATCGTAGATAGTGTCTCCTACGTGTAGTTGGCCTTCGACCGTTATCTGTATGGTTCCAACGCCGCTCAGTTCTGTTTCGAACAATCGGTGGTCATTGGTAACAATTTTTATTCTCCGCGCTACATCCAATACGTATAGCCACTTATTATCTGTATACATTCTAGTGAATATTTCTGTTTTATCGATTATTCTGAATTTACAAGTACTTTCTTTGAAAATTTTTCTTTTTAAGAGTTTTACCTCGCATACGTCAGTTTTGTCTGTTATAATTGGTTGATTACGCCGGCATAGTACATAAGTTGGGTTTGCTTGAGTCTCCATCTTGTAGCACATGTCCAGAGTTCTTTGGTCTATTGAAACGAATTTTGTTTTTGAAGTGTCGCTTGCCAAGTACGGTTGTTTTATGTCATATGCCACCGTTTTGCCTTCCTTTAGCCTTATTGGTGTTATATACATCCTGTTTATGTTGAAAATCAGCGGTTCGGGCACTGGGACTCTAATTGTGATTATTATGGTTCCGTTTCGGACTGTGCTTAATACCTCAAATATCTGAGACAGCTTTAGTTTATCTATTTCCGTGGTTCCGTATATTTTCGAAGCTAATTTTGAGTATACCTCGTTTAATGCCTGTTGCGTTATGATGAGTGGATGTAATTTTCCCATTTGTAAAGCAGTCATTGTGGATCTTACCTCTATCAACTGGCGTTCCATTTCTGACATTTCTGTAGTTATTATATCAGCGATTTCCATGATTTCCATGTGTTCCTGAATCACGTTGTCCCTTCTTTGAGTCCTGCGGTAATCCTCAATGACCTGTTTCATGGTTTGCCTTGTCCGATTTTGTTCACTGTATAGCTCGTTTAGATGATGGCTTATATTTTTTGATAAGGTTTTAACGACGTATAGTTGGTCCTTGGCGATCTCCGTTAATTTATCTGCTGTAGAATCTAAATTATTTAGTTTGTCGTATATTTCCCGTGCGTCCTCGTTGTCCATTAGGCCGGTTACATAGTGTACAAAATTTCCTAAACCATTAACTAGTCCACGTCGTTCTCTGTGATGGTTCATTGCTACATGTGTTATTGCTTCCTGCATACGTGTAATTCTACGTTCGTGTTGCCTTAGGTGTCGTATTCGTAGAGCGCACTGGTGTGGTATGTGGGTTTCCATTGGATGTTGGCCACCCTTGATTTTGTTATCGCTACTCAGGTAGTTTCTGTTATTCGAACACATATTGTATAAAATGCCTATATAGAGTTCGACCTCCTTTAGTTCGTTTTCGTACGATGGGATTTCTACGTAGGTTAACACGTTTAATGTTCTTGAAAAAAATTGGGCCGTTGTCACCGTTTCAAATATCAGGCCCGTATTGTCAAGTTTTGTAACTGTATATGGGCTGCTCTCCTGCTGTACTGATGGCCGTTCTGCTATTAGCACTAATAGCGTTACTATTATGCACACTTTCTTCATTTCTCTGCTATGAACACTCACGTTTCTTCTCTAATTTACGGTAATTTATGTTTTTATATTCACTGTCAACCTTGTTTTCTGAGTTATATTTTTTATATGCTGTTTGTAGTTAATGTAATAGTTTTTACACACTTCCGTTTCGCACACGTGTTACAAGTTTGTTATTAAGTTACGACACCATGATTTTCTTGGTTGTATAGCTATCTGGATATAATAGTTTTTACTCCGTACACATACGTAATAACACTTGGTAATCTTTTTTGATAAAATCACTTATTTTTATGTTATGGTTTACTTATTTACGAATAGTTTTTACACAGTTTTAGCTCACACAGATATTGCTATTTTTTATATGTAATAGTTTTTACTCTGTACCCATACGTAATAGCAATTGGTAATCGTTTTTGATAAAAACACTTATTTTTATGTTATGAGTTTCTTATTTGCGAACAATTTTTACACAGATATTGCTATTTTTTTTTTTCAGTTTCAATTTTAATTAATTTTTGCTTACTTTTATTGTGCTTTTCGGGTAATTGTTTTAATTTTTATATTCGTGTATTTATATGTAGCGATACCTTAACCTTACCGTCGTCTTGTGTCGTAGTGTATGGGAATCTCCGTTTGCATGGCTTCCTAAAAAAAAATCAGAGCCGTTCCATGTCGTTGCTTTTCGACCTTCTTGGAAAAGATATATATGTAGAAATAGAAAAAGATTCGTTAGTTTGTTATATAGTATAATTTAGATTTTCCAACGTTCCCGTATATTGATTGTAATTGAAATCATTACTATACACTGTTTTCGGTTTACCTTGCTCTAAGTTATCGATAACATGTTAACTAATCTTCGCTAAATTATGTTAAGTTAAGTATCAAATTGAATAGTATATACCTAATTGGACCATTTTCACAATGGACAAGCTATGCTACTTATGTTACATATATAAATGTTTTTAACGTTAAAATAGAGTATGATGATTTAATTTATTTTATTTTTTAAATTTTTAGGCAAAAAATACAGTATGTTATAAGTTTTAGATGCTATATTTTTTTTTTTATCGTGTTATGTTTAAATTTTAATAATTAGATACTTTTTATTGAAAATATCCATTATAGTAAATTACCATATCTCAGTGAATTAGTCTATTTATTAAAAAATATAGTTGATTCTTTGATCCTATTATTAAAAAGTGTTCTTAACCTTGTCTAACTTGAGTGACTATTCTACCTAGATCTATAATGATTAATTTTCATCTTCATATGTATATAACTAAAAGGAAAATGTGTTATAAAATTAATGAAAATCTACACTCTGATATAACTAATTTCGACCTGTGTTTTAATCTTATTCTATGGTATATTATCTTTATTTCCTTTATTATTTATTAAAATGTAACTGGATTATTTATTTATTAGAAAATATTAGAAGTATTATTAAAATATTTAGGGCTAATTTATACGATAGTTCTCTATATGATATCTATGTCTAAAAAAAAAAATATCGTTAACAGATGGGGGATTATCAGTTACTTAATTGTCAGAATGTCTAATTAATAGGGATCTTATAGCGACTTATAATTAAATTTATTAAAATTAACTATGATAGTAATGTTTTAACCTATTCATATGGACTCTTCTTTTTCGGGTTCCTATAACGACGGTTACATTCATTACGTCTGGAAAGACTTCGATTATTCTATATGGACCCTGCCATATCTCTTCTAATTTGTTGGCCCTTGCCGGGTTTTTTAATAATACCCAGTCGTCTAAATGGAACTGGCGTATATTTTTAGTAGCGTCGTAGTACTTCTTTGATTTTTCTTTGGCTTCAGTCAATCTTTTCTTGGCCAAATCGAATGAGAACTGTAGTTTATGCCTTAACTCAAAGTAATAATCATCGAAGTTGTATATTGGTTCAGGTTCACTTGTGATATTGTTGGGAATTTCCGACGCGAATCCAAATAACAGCTTCATCGGCGAAAATCCACTCGATTCGTTCACTGTATTGTTAAATGCGTGGGCTGCTGTTCTGACGTAGCAATCCCAGCTTGCGGGTTTCTTATCCACAAAATTTCTCAAATAATTTCCTAACGTTGAATGTGCCCTTTCAACGTGATTACTTTGAGGATGGTACGCGGTTGTCTGAATCTTTTTAATTTTCAACAGTTGGCACAATTTTTTAAACATTTCGCCGGTAAACTGTGTTCCCTGGTCAGTGACCAACTTCTTGGGCAGTGTGTATCTACTTAAAATCTGTTCAAATAATATTTTTGCGACCATTCCCGCGTCCTGACATGGCATCGCCACAAAGTCCACAAATCTGGTAAGATCATCCATAAGGGATAGTATATATTTGTTTCCACCCTCTGATATTGGTAGGGGCCCTACAATATCGACGTAAACCTTATCAAATGGTTTGTCGGCTACGCCTGTTAAAGTCATTGGCATTTTTGTGCTGCGAGTGTGCTTGTTTTTCTGGCATTTCTCGCATTTTTTAACATAGTTTTTCACATCTTTGGCCATTCCGGACCAGTTGTATTTTTCCTTAATTTTTCTTAAAGTTCGTTTTGTTCCAAAATGCCCAGCCAATATTGCGTCATGGTTGTCTTTTAAAATAGTCTCTATATCTTTGGGATCGGTAATTTCTTTAATGATTTTTTCATCGTTAGTCAATTTTAGTTTATTTATATCTTGTACTGGGGAGTGTTCTTTAGGCCTGTCAGTAATCTTATTTTGTTGTCTTGTATGTGGATCTGTGATCTGCCCAAGATTAGGTTCGTTAGCCTTATCATCTTCCATGTTTTTTGTTTCGACGCTGTTTTCAGAATTTTCCGAGATTTTGTTGAGGTTATCTTTTGTTTGTCGACTCAGTTGCGCTCTGGTTATTACCCAGCAACCTTCTTCACTTTCTTTTTCACCTTCTGTTGGTATTCTGGATAAACAGTCAGCGTTGGTATTCTTTTTACCGGGCTTATATACAATAGTATAGTCGTATTCGGACATTTTTTGAATCCACCGTAGCATACGAGAAGTCGTATCAGTGGACCGTATACACCCAGCGAGTGCTTGGTGGTCCGTATATATTGTAAAGTGCCTACCCAACAGGTAACATTTGAAAGTCTTAGTCGCCCATACAATGGCCAACATTTCACGTTGCGTTGCGCTGTATCTTTTTTCCGCGTCATTAAGAGTTCTAGATGCGTAATAAATTACTTTTCCTTCCTGTTCAAGGACCGCTCCTAGACTATGACCGGACGCATCACATATCACGTCAAAACTTTTGTCGAAATCTGGAAACGCTAAAACTGGAGGGCTTGTCAAAGCCAATTTCAAATTTTCAAATGCTGTTTCACATTTTTCGTTCCAAATAAATTTAGTATCTTTTTTAAGCAAATTATTCATTGGTGCGGCGATATTTGAAAAACCTTTTATAAATTTTCTATAATAATTTGCAAGTCCGAGAAAGCTTTGAATTTGTTTTACTGTTTTGGGACGTGGATAGTTCTGTATGGTTTTTATTAAACGATCATCGGGCTGTATTCCCGCTTCCGAACATTTGTGGCCTAAATATACGATTTCTGTCATCAAAAATTGACATTTATCTGGTTGTAATTTTAAATTGTGCGCTCTGAATCTCTCAAATACCTCTTGAAGTTTATTATTATGCTCCTCTAGATTTTTAGCGAAAATTATAACATCGTCCAGATATACAAAACATCTAAATCCTTGCAGACCGGTGAGTACGGTATTTAATAGTGCCTGAAAGTGATACGGCAAATTTTTTAATCCAAACGGAGCTCTGCAATATTGATAGTGGCCAAATCCTAGCGAAAATGCTAATTTGTGTCGATCCTCTTTTTCGACTAAAAGTTGATGGAATCCTGAAGCCAGGTCAAGCGAAGTGAAATATCTTGACTTTGCAAGACCATCTAAAATTTGTTCTATCCGAGGAAGCGGGTAGGATATCGGCACACAAGCCTTATTCAACAATCTGAAGTCAACGCATAATCTATATTTTCTGTTTCCTCCCTCGTCAAGTCCCTTTTTTGGTACGAGAATTACCGGAAAATTAAACGGACTAGTACTGTGTTCAATTATTCCTTCGCTTAGCATTGTTTCTATTTGCTTTTGGGCTTCCAACTTGTGCGCTTCTGGGAGTCTGTATTGTTTTCTATTTATCGGTTGAGTGCCGGGCTCTAAAGGTATTTTCAAAATCTCGGTTTCGGTATGAGTTAATTTGTCCCCTGGCACAAAAAATAGATCATTATATTCACTGCATAAATTGAAGATTACTTCCTTTTCAAGGCTGCTTAGGTCCGGGTTTATTTTTAGTTTATTTTTGAGATATTCAATTCTTGCTTCTATCGTTTTATTATTTTCCGGACTCTGACTGTTATGATAAATTTCATATTTATCTAATTTATCAATTTTTGGTTTCATGCCTGATATGTTTACTGGATATGGGTTTGAATTTATTACCCCAATGCATGATTTCCCTTCTACTGGTTTCATGATCGAATTTCCTATAAATACGCCACTTTCAATTTCTTCGGCTAAGCAAACTAATTCGGATTCCGATTCAACACTGATTTCTAAAATATTTTCTGATCTTGGCGGTAATATCGTCGCGTATTTTTCAAGTTTTATGGTTTTGTCCACAGGGTCTGCAAATTCGATTAATTCTATTGGTAGGCCACAGTCGGCTTCTCGCTTCCATTGACTGACTATGTTTACTAAATTACTTTCTAAATCCATTGGGTTATTTAACAATCTTATTTCGAACGTCTCGTCGGTTTCAACTTCTGTATTTACTCCATTTTTTGTTTTCCTAATACTTCTATCTGTAAATTCGGTCGTAGATTTATTGGTATCCCGATATTTATTTTTAGCTTTTTCGTTCCCATTATCATCCTTAATTCCTTTAGTTAAAGTATTTTCTAGTAATTTTATATTTGGAACTTCACTTTTTGTCTTAAAATTTTCATTATTTCCACAGAATTCTATTTTGGGAAAATCACCAAGTATTTTATTTTCACTTTTTATTTCATTATCACTGGGTTCATTTTTGGAGGTATTATTATTTTCAATTGTATCACTATTTTCAATTATATCTTTATTATTAACTTCATTTTCTATTTGACATCCAAATTTAGTTTTTTCAAACTTATTTTCGACACATTTTTCACTAATAACTTCACTTAAATTGCATTGCTTATGTTCTAATATAATTTCAAATATTTTTCTTTCGTTGTTATTTTCCATTAGTATTTCAATCATTTTATTTTCAGATATTTCACCAATTTTTTCTTCGATATAACTCTTATTTTTCAAAAACATTTCCATAATTTTATTTTCAACTGTTGTTTCATTTTCTGACATTATTTTAAAGACCATACTTTCAATTTCTTGTTCACTTTTTGATAATAATTCCAGCACTTTATTCTCTATATACTTTTTCTGCTTCAACATAACATCACTAATATTTTCCATTTGCTCTTTATTTTTTAACACATTTTCAAAAATAATTTCATTAATAATTTCATTTTTTGACTCGCATTTTTTAAATAATTCTATAATTTCATCACTTAATTTCTGCTGGTCTGACATAACTTTGTTAATTAAACTTTTTAATTGATCTTCACTTTTTAACATAACTTCACAAAATTTATTTTCAATAAAACTTTCTATGCGCGCGCATGTATTTAATAAACCACTATTTTCACTTTCATTTTTCAGCTCGACTTCGTTTTCTAAAACTTCACTCTCCGATACGCTATCTCCATCAGACGAGCCGGCCGACATGTCCGTTGGTGAATTTGGTTTCAAGAGTCGTGTTTTTTTAAACGCTTTCGCCTTCGCTGCTTTTTTATCTTTTGATCTTATAGACTTAATTATCGATTTCTTCGAACACTCAACTTTAGGGATTGGGTCTTTGACGTCGTTCAATTTTTCGATCTGTCCGCTGATCTCTGACAGAGTACTAAGGGGGAAAGGTTCTAGACCTTTCACTGTATTTACTAGTTTGCTACTTGAGAGTTCCGGACGTGCACTTCCAGAGTTTCGTTCGCTACTATACCCGTTTCCAATAGTCTGAGAATTTGCTTTGTTAGAATTGAAAAAATTATTTTCTGCCGCTAATCCTATCTCTTTGATTTCGAATGTTTTCTGAATGCAATTTATGATAACTTTACCTTCCAAAAAATCTCTGCCCAGGATACCATCTGCTACTATGTTCATTAAATGATTACTTTTTACTACTTGAAATTTATGTATATAAAGTGTTCCGCTGAATTCCAGGCTTACCGCCGACGTACCTTCTGTAGTTAAAATGTTTGTTCCGATACCTGTCAATTGAATTTTCTTTCTTGTTTCTAATGCAGTTTTTCCAAATAAACTGTCCGCTCTAATTATTGATACAGCCGCTCCAGTATCTACTAAAAGTTCTAAATATCCGTTTTTTGCATCTGTTGAATCTATGGTTAGTATAAAGTTTTCTGGCAATTTTGCAGTTTTCCATTTTATGACATTTGTTAAGTTCTGATTATTTGCAATTTCGAAGCGGCTGTCGTTTCGACACTCTTTTTGAATACACTTTAATGGAGATCCACCGTGCCCGTGGCCTCCCTTTTCTCGTTTCCCTGTTGGTCAGCCTCATATTCTCTTTTGTATGGGCAGTTGGTTATTGAGTGATCTGGTCGCTGGCAGAACTTGCAAACCGAGGTATTTTCTACATTCACTGGTGCCATGGTTTTCCTGCAACTTCTGGATTGATGGCCATATTTTTCGCATTTCATGCAGAATGAGTTTTCAGGGCGAGTTCTGCATTGGGATTGGAAGTGTCCGTGTCTTCCGCATGTGAAGCATTTTTGATTTCTGGCATCATTCTGGGCTTGACCGCCATTGTTAGGGCCTCTGCGTGACATATCAAAATTATTGTTAAATGGGCGGTTGTTCGTTCCGCGCTGGTCGTTAGATCTATTTATATTATAGCCATTTCGGTTTTGATTATCGTATGACCGACCGTTGTTGTAGCCGTTTTGTCTATTGTCATTTTGGTTATTATTCCAACGGTTACTCTGGTAATTGCTTTGTCCTTTGCTATACCAGCGGTTATTTGGATAGTTGTTTATCCCGTTGTTGCGTGCTTGGTTATAGCCGCCGTTATTTCCGTTGTTGTTACAATTTGGCACGTATTGCTGCGATCCATTTTGGTTGGTATTGTAGGATGGAGTGATCTCCGTCGATCTTGTCGGTTGTACTTCCCCTATCACCACTGCTGCGAGCCCCTGTCCGCTCTCTTCCTCGATGTCTTCTGCGACTTTTATAATTTCCTCGAGTTTATTTTTTTTTATAGCCAGAAGGTGGTATTTCAGCGCGTTGTTGCTTACTCCGTTTTTAAAGGCCTTCACGGCGTCCTTCTCTATTGAAACGAGCAACGCTCCATTATCGTTTGCATATTCGGTTTTCGCTTCATTTAAACAGTTCTGAAGCAATTTTTCGACTCTCATTCCGAATTCTCTAAGGCGCTCGGCGGGCCTTTGAATAGCTCGTTTCATTTCGTCGGTGAGTCCCTGAAGAGTTCTTTTGGGTATGTATGCTCTTAAAAGGAGTTCTTTTAGTTGTTCCATATCTTGAAACGCATGATTATTTATCAGGTCAGCCGCGTCTCCACTGAATTTTATTTTTATGGTTTGTATGAAAATTTGTTTTCCGTCATTATCCAGATTTCCATAAACTAAATCGCAACAATTTATGAATTGTCTTACGTCCGCTGATAGGGTTGGTGAATTTGCACCGGTGAATGTTGGTATAGCGTTTTTAATATATTTAATAACTTTTTCGTATGCCTCCATATTTATGCTGATTCCTTGTGCTGCTAAAGCGATTATTTCGCGCAAGTTTTTTATTTCGTTTTGACTGGCCTTTAAATTATTTTCTAACTCAGTTAACTTTTCGTCGTCTTCTCGATATGAATTTTCAGCTGATTCTTCTAAGAGTTTTTGTAGTTCTATATTTCTATTTTTTAAATTCGATATCTCCTCGTTCAGATCGCTTACTAAAGAAATATACTTGCCTTCGTCGAAGTCGCTTTCAGTAAATTTTTTGATAATTTGTAGTTTTTCGGTTATTTCTAATTTCTCGGTATTTAAATTTTTTATTATTTGGTATAACTCTGCTATTTTATTGTCTCTGCATGTTAAGGCCTCATTTAGTTTGTAAATGTCTTCTGATTGTTCTTGATTTTTCTTAGATATGGTGTCGGTTTTCTCAGACTGTTTTTTCGTAATTTCTGTAAGGTTGTCTATGTTATGTTCGTTTTCTTCGATTTGTTTGTCTGTTAACTCTGAAAGTCTTTTGTATTCGGCTATTTGTTTTTTGTTTGCTTCCAGTGATTGTTTTGCGTTAGTTAGGCTGTCTTCATAAATTTTTTCTGTATGTATTTTATTTTCTTTGATTTTTGTTATTAAGTCTTCTAAAATGTCGATTTCAGTTTTGGCGGTATCAGTGTCTTCTATTAACTTCCAATCAATACGTATTTGCTCGTTAAGTTCTTTTAAGTTGTTTTGTATTTGTTTTAATTTTGAGTTTGTTATAAATAATTTGCCTTTAACCTCGTCTAGGGTGTCTGGCACAACTAGATTATCTAACCTTTCTGTTGATTTTGGTCTTTTCTTGTCTTTGTTACAGTCGATTGGTATGAAATTGTCTAGAATTGCATAAATTTCTGTGTGTATTTTTTCGAATTTTTTACAGGCTGATTTTATAATATCTGTTTCGGGTTTCTCTAATTTAATGTATTTGTCGTATTCTTGGGCTAGTCGCGAAATTCTTTCGTCGATATATTTTACTGTTTTTCTGTCTTCAGAGTCTTTTGAAAAATTTGTCTTAATTCTCAATATATTGTCTGTTAAGTCGTATACTTTTTGTAGTACGTCAGCCATTTGTTTTTAGCATTTTGTATATTCTTAAACCTGTAAGTTTCTGCTTACAAATATTAGTATTTTTATTTGAAAATTTGAAATGTCTGTAGGTTTCTGTATGATTGTGAGGTCTTTGTGTGGGTGTTCGTCGTTTATGTAATTTTACCCGATTAATTATTTTAATTTTCAAATGAAACAATCAAAAAACATGTGTGGTTATTAGACAATTTTGCCTTTGAGCATTGACTTATCAGATTTTTTAAACTTAATTTCATAGATTTATTTGCATTAAAAGTCACTTCATGCACTTAAAAGCGTGCTAATTTTCTTATATGTGCCTTATTTATCAAGGAGTTAGCATTTAATTTTTAGTTTATTTACTATATAGATATATATATATATATATAAATATGAATATATAAAGTCTGAATATGTTGAACATATATGTTTTGTTGTGGGATATGATTCTACTTATATGAAAAGATATTTTTTATTGTTACACTGACCTATATTAATGTATAGCAAACTGTGGGCGATGACTTTTCAGAGAATTAGCTCGTTAGAAATCATATACATACCTTATATGTGGTATAACTTGTGTCTAATATACGTATATATACTTTAATATGCTGCTACGAGATGTATGAGCCGTCGTTTGAGAAATAAAACGATTATAATATACTGTGATATTTTGTTTGTATATTATTAGTGTAACTTAATACGTTTTGGTTAAATGAAAAATAAAAATATCGGTATTGTGTCGGACTTTATTGGGAATATGTCTTAAAGATGCACGGTACACTTCACACATTATTAATCGTGAAATTTTTTGGTCATTGTTTTAGTTAAATTTAATAAATAATTGGGGGTTTTTCAATCTATTAATATCTCTGGTCTAAAAGGAGTAATATGATTCCGTTAAGTTAAATGGCTTGTATATAATAGGTATATTATTGTCGTTCATAATTATTTCTTTTTATCCAGGTATTTTCAGTGTACGTATGTAAAATATTGTGCCTATAATATGAAATATGCATATGGATTATAAATATGTAATAATGTATATATTCTTTCGTCTGGGATTAAGTTCTATAACACGGTTTTACGAGTAGGTAATCGGTATCCCTAATTGTTGTTTTATACAGACAGGTACCTATATCGGAATAGTGGCCGATTGAATTTGTTTGCCTATAATGTGTTTATAGTAGTGTTAGTGTTGCGGTTTGAAAGTTTTTGTATAATGGTTCATTAAATTATGGCTCTTCTTTATTTTTTAAGAGAAAGAAAGATAGTAAGACTCGTATTTTATCAACGTTTTTGTTATGATAGGACTATTTATTTTGACAAAGTTAGACTTATATTTTGCTAGTAGATATTAAACTATGAATATGTTTGTGCAAATATGGCATTTCACTGATTTTAACGTTATGCAATTTTTCTGTAAATATTTAGCATTGTGCATGTTGGCATGTAGGTATGTTTAATGTATTTTGTATAATCTGTATTAGGTTTATGTATATGGATTCTGTTTAGTGTTTACTGTACTATACATGTGTTTAGTTTGTAAGTAGCTAATATGTGTATAATATATGTACGAAAGTTAGTGGTACAGATATCGTTTATACATTGTGAATTATCAAGGAATAGGTAGTTATCCGAAAACAGTATAGCACTATAGTATATATGATATAATATGTGTGTAAAACAATTAATGATACAGTAACATTACTCACCGTATTTTTACTGAATGGCTGGTGCTGTGATGAATTTTTGCGCGTTCATTTTTAATTCACATGCACGTATGTTTATATAGTTTTGTTATTTTTTATGCGAATTGTATCTTCTGATTGGTATCAACCAAATTTAAATTATTATTATGCTAGTCAATTAATTTCATATTTATAGTGAGCTGTAGTTTATAAAGCTTCTAATTTTTCACTGTTCACTCAAAATATTTAATTTCGCGTTCATTGTATGATATCGTCTTTTATATTTTGTATTTTGATTTTACTTGGTTTCCGCTCGTTTTGTATATTTAATATAAATATTAATTTTTTATTGAAAACGATAATTATGGCACTAATGCGCTTGTAAAAACTATTTTAGTTCTAATACGTAACAAATTTTGATGGCATTTGATTGTTCTAAATTTTGTTCACTGTTTCGTTTGAGTATAGTTAATAATTTTGCGCTTGGTTAACTTTTCGAAATAATTAATTTAATTCTCATTTTTCTATCACTTTGATTGCGTTTTTTCATGCTTTATTTTAAATAGTTTTAAACTTCTTTTTATTCACTGTTTTCGTTCTCTTTAGGGTTTATACACTTTTTGAATTTATGTTCTTAATTTGGTTTTCATTTTTGATTCAATTCAATTTTTTGTGTAGATTATTTCACTCGTTTGTTTTTTTTTTTTATTTATTTTTAAAATAAATGTAGCACTTTTCACTGTTATCTCTTGGGGATGGTTTCTTCCCTTTGGGCGCCACTGTGAGGATTTTAGGTTTTCCTCTAACCCCGAATTCACTTAATTAAAACGCGTTCATATATTTTCCAAAAAATTTAT
>JANTEX010282916.1:0-11426 GCA_024741295.1 Macrocera vittata | reverse complement strand
TATGTTGGCCTTGAAAAAAAAAGTATCAGAAATAAACCGAAAATCCAGCAGTGATTCAAAAATATAGGAATTGGCCCAAAAGTATCAAAAATGATCTCAAAATTTCGCAAGTGACTAAAAAACTACTGAAAATGACCCAAAAACCACCGGCAGTAACTAGGGGCTGTCTCTAAAAAATCCGAAAATTTTCTAAAATACCGAAAGTGACCCAAAAACTTCCGAAAGTACCAGAAGTAATCCGAAAATCCAGCAGTGATCCAAAACTGTAAGAATTGGCCCAAAAGTATTAAAAATTATCCCAAAATTTCGAAAGTGACCCAAAAACTTCTGAAAATGACCCAAAAACAACCGGAAGTAACTAGGGTCACCCAAAAATCAGAAAAGTTTCTAAAAACACCGAAAGTGACCTAAAAATTTCCGAAAGTGACCCAGAAATACAGGAAATGGCCTAAAAGTACTCACAAACACCGAGAGTGCCCCAAAAATATCAGCAATGTTTCTAAGATTTCGAGAGTGGTCTAAAAATTAGCGGAAATAAGCCGAAAACAATCGGAAGTTAGCCGAAAACAAATGAACTGACCTAAATATACCGAAAGTGACAAAAAAAAATAGATGACCCAAAAACTTCTGAAAGTGACACAAACATTACTGGAAGAAAAAACATCGGAAGTTACCCAAAAATACGGGCAGTGGCCTAAAAGATGCGAAAGTGACAAAAATCCGGAAGTCACCTGAAAACACCAGAATCGTTTCAAAAACTTCGAGAGTGGCCCGAAAATTAGCGACAATAAGCCGAAAATTATAGGAACTAAACCAAATATACCAAAAAATACCCGAAAATCAACAGAAGTGACCCAAAAACTTCCGAAAGTTACTAAAAAATTGCCGAAAGTGGAAGTAATATAACTATCAATAGTGACCGAAAAATACAGGATAATGCCCTTACAGTACTGAAAGTGATCCAAAAACACCAGAATCGATCCTAAAATTCCGAGAGTGGCAAGAAAGTTAGTGGTAGTAAGCCGAAAATTATAGGAAGTGAGCCAAATGTGCGAATGATCGCATTTTGTGCCAATATCGCATATTGCCGTACGGGTAACTGCAAATAACAACGTCCAAATCCAGCTTTGTCGTTTAAAGTTTTTCAATTTTAAAATTAGTATTTCTCAGTTTTCTAGTAGAAATAGATCCCTTTTCAGAAATCAATTCAACTTGAATTCAAATCCTAACCAGCTGCATTTTTGGTGGGGCCAAATCTTAAACCAATTACCAAATACGAGTATACCGCTTAGTTTCGAATCAACCATCGTCGCCTGCCTAACATGACAAGTGATTTCATTTTAATTTTATATCAGCTCATGTTGTATATGATAGTACACGAAAAGGTATATGTGTATGTATGTTATCTACATTTTACAATGTACATGAATATACAGCATACAGCATAGATATAAATCAAATGTATAATGCAACGCATTCATTAAATTTTTCTGTTGACATGTTTTTGAAAATATTTCTTGGCTTTTGTCTACGATAAATGTATATTCACCAGAGGCCGGGTTTTCAAGTGCATAATTATATATTTTAAATTCAATGTTAGTTCCATTTCTGGATAATTAAATCAGATTCTATAGAATGTGGATGGTATTTATGCATCTCAACGTTTATATATAGTTTCTACTGAAGAACAAAAAAAAACCTTTTCATAGTGCAATCTGTAAAATAATGAAAATCAGTCGGCACAATTTATAATTGCTTAGAGATATGAAAAAATTACAATAATAGTCTCTCGGATTTCTAGCAGGGAACGGCCGAGCGGGCAAGAGCATGGTCTAGTAACTGCTAGGCCTCGAGTTCGAAACTTGCTGTCGGCGAGAAAATAATTGGTCACGTTCTTTATTTATAATTGAACTATAATAATAAAATTAAACTTAAGGCTGGGTGGTTCGGATTTCACCTTAAGATGTGTAGGTCATGTTGGTTAAGGGGGCTTATGATTGATGCTTGTACTGCCAACCTAATCTTACCATCTCGGATTTAAAGATTTAAGTATATGGAGTATTGACCTTTTTACGGACCAATTCATAACAAATATGAGACCGCTGGCTAATTAAGAAAATAAGTTCTGTAAAATAGTTAGAAACACTAAAAATAAGAAATAGTGAATTAATGTTTGATACGTTTACCCTAATGCAAAAAAGCTCCACATAATTGCTTTTTGCGACATAATATCCACAAATCGTATCGTTTTTATACACAGCAGCTGTGTGCAATATTGAATTCGTATACGTATATTCATAAGTCTGTACACGTGTACTATATATATGTATGAACATAATTATTATTTTTAATACGTAAGATGCCACAAGGCACAAGGAATTTTTTGCAATTGCATATACACCTAACATTGATTTTTACTGTATACTAAAACTATACAGATTGGACTATGGAATGAGTTTTCTTGCATATAGTAAAACTGCCTATAAATAGTTTCTCTACGGGAGTGGATTGGAAGGAATTTACCCTAAAGTGGTTGGCGTAAATAACTGAGATACTTTCTACAAATAACCTTATCAGCTGACATTCTTCTAGACATTGCCCAAGATGAATAAGGATCTCGAAATTTTTCAAATTTTCGGATAAAATATCGTACTTCGCGAATTGGTTGTGTGCTAGCAGATATCTATTTTTTTGGTATTCAGGCCTTGATCCGTCACTGTTGGAGGGAAGTAATGGTGATTATGAACTACGATCAGGAATTACGATCAGATTTCCAATCAAAACACATTTCAAATTGAAGCTTGGAAGAAAATCTGCATCCCATGCCCCAGATGGCAACAATTTTTAGGTTAAATTTTTTGGTACATTGAGAAATTAGTTATTCGTGTTTACGTGACCAGTTTTATGACCCGATAAATGTCGGGTTCAGTTCAATTTTAATTCAAGATTGTGATAAGGAATGAAATACTCGAAAATGATGCATTATGAAAACTTATTTACTTTGCAAAACCTTACAGACCGTGAAAATGCTAATAAGATTCTTCCCTATATAAAGGAGAAATTTAATTCGTTTAGAATCTCACCAGAAGAAAACCGAGCTTCCCTGGAAAAGTCTTCTTTCATAGTCCGTAGTACTTCCGGACTAATTACAAAACGCTATAACCCTTGTGCTTCCCGATATAGACAAATGTACCTTTTTTGGCTTTGACCAAACAAAATGTACACTTAGGGTAGGAATATAAGGATTTCCTTTCAGGTCATCCTAGATCTAACAAATACGAAAGGAATTAAATCATACACGGAAGGTCTTCTTTAGGATTTTTTTGGAGTATAGGTTATATTGTTCGCAGATGTTTTTGGATCACCCTTTTATTTTGATCCCGTCCTCTTTAGGGGAGGGAGGGGTCTCAACGTTAAACTGGTCCGAATGGACTAAAACTTGGTTTAAGGGTTTCTAGGGTCGCCGATTACGAATCTTGGTGCACATTGTATTTCGACCCCTCCTTCCTTAAGTCTGAACGTGAAACTAGTCCGATTGGATTGATTACGAATCTGAGGTAATTTTTTACTCCTCCCTCATTAGGTTAAAAAAAATATGATCACTGCCTCATGAGGAATCAAAATAGAAATTTGACCCTCAGCGATCCCAAAAACCCTTAAGATCACATTTTTGTCCAAGTCCGATTAGTATTACACTCAGACACCTCTCTCCCCTTTAAAGAGAGAGTCAACATAAAAACATGATTTTGGATTCTTAACTTGTGATCCCTAAACCCATAAAACCAAGTTTTTAGTCTAATCGGACTAGTTTTACATTCAGACCTGAAGAAAGAGTCAAAATATAAATTTTATCCCAGAATCGCAATCAGCGATCCAAAAAAAAACCCTAAAGCCATGTTTTTAGTTCAATTGGACCAGTTCAGCCCTCTCTCTCTGAAGGAGTGGTTGAAATAAAAATCCAACCCCAGATTCATAATCACCGATCCTTAAAACTAAGATCAAGTTTTTAGTTCAATCTCAATAGTTTTGCAGAAGGAAGTCAAAATAAAAAATCCCAAAAACCTCTTAAACAAAGTTTTTGTCCATATATGAAAGAACGTCTATGTATTTACACCATAGGTGCATTTATTGCTTATTCGGAAACTAACGTAAATACGTTTATTCTAAAATACAAGGGATAAGCAAAGTTCCGCGGCAAAATTGGATAAAGAGTGGAAAAATTCCTAACTCATTCCAAAGCAAGTATAGCCCTTCTTAACGTTTACGCAATCTTTAGTATAAATCAATATGAATAATTTATGTTTTATCGGCATTACATTGTATATCATCGCATTGTATTTTCTTAGCCCATAGATCTTTATTTACACTTTGTAAAATATTATGCAGCATATGCGAATATGATATACATGTAATAAAGTGACATTTTTATATTCACGTATTAACATTTATGCCGGTTTTATGTCTATATAGGTAGTATCTCCAGTAGAAATGATTTCGGAACTTTTCTAGTACTGGAGTTTTTTCAGTTTTCCAGTATGCTTCGATACTGTTTTAACGCACACAGCAACGCAGCTAAACAAAATATATTTTAAATGAAAGTTCTCTTGCCTTGGCATTCCCCCGAATTCCACCGGAATTCTTAGAAATTACCCAGAATTCGCTCGGTATTTACTCGGAATTCACCAGATTTTTCTTGGATTTTTTCGAAAATTCAGTCCCCTATAATTAAGCTGAAATTCTTCAGAATTTGCTTATAAGTCCTCCAGAATTTGCTCGTAGTTCTTTCATAATTCGCTTAAATTTCCTCTAGAATTCTCATGGAATGCCTCTGGATTTCCCTGGAATGGATTCGGAATTCCTCCATCGAATTTTTCCCGGAATTCTTCAGGATACCCACGAAATCCTCCAGAATTTCTCTGGAATCCGGAAGAACCCTGTTGAAGTGCTCCCTGAATTTCCACCTAATCTCTCTAGGATTCCACAGAATTAGCTCAACCAATACCACAAAATTAACCGGAAAATTCCTTAAAATTACCGATTGTTTACATTTTGCGCAGAGAGTTCAATTTCATCACACTGAGCACGAAATCACTGTCAATATAGAATTTCTAACTTTGAAAATAAAAAAAGAAAAATTGATTTTGTCTTCCTGAAACATGAAACATTTATTTTTTGGTTTGCACTGTATTTTTTTCCCATCAAAAAGCAGTGATGAATCAACACACGAAATCAGTTTTTATCCATTTCTTTCACAATAACAAAAGTTGTTTTACTCAAATCGCTATATCTCATGACCCAGTCGACCGATTGCTGTCAAATTTTGACACGATTCTTTTGAAAGATGGCTGATTCGAGTCATTGTAGATTTTTTTCTTTAGTGGCGCTTTTTATGTGTCAGGGCAAAGTCATATCTACCCACCTGTTATATTAGGTGCAGTAACAAAAGCTCTTGAGAATAGCCAGCAGATAATATGAAAAATCTGAACCCTTTGTATGGATTCATCCTCTACTCACTCCGGCAGTCGGAGTTGGCTTTGGTCAGGATGAAAGCATGGGCTCCAAATCATCCCTACCAAAATGATCAGGATCCATCGTTACTCACTATGCTAGCCAGACAGAACAAGGGTGTCTAAACATTGAGGTCAAGTTTTCTCGGAATTGAGTCACCTTTAAAGCCAATTACGTTTTCGCGTACCGCTCCTATCCACATAAGGTTAGGATTGTATCTACTTTTTGCTCTCAAAACTGTTTAAGCTATAATTACCATTCAGCAGGCTGTAAGATTTCGACATCTTGTTTATTATCTGCCGCGGTAATATTTCTAGACTCACAAAAATTCTAGGTAAACACAACTAGATGTCAATGATAACTGCTTCGTAAACAGTAGAATATATGCTATCCGTAAATTTTTAGGGATCGGTGTAGGTAGATTATGTAGAATCCACTATAGAGAGCGCTTGTATACAACATCAGTCTACATATCACACTTAGACAGAAATCATTTCAGAATCAAAAGTCAATTGGGCAGTTGAGACTTTCCATTCCTAAAAGTTATCTTGCGTGGACGGAATCTACATGGTTTTCGCAAAGGACTGTCTAGAGATCTACTTGCCATATTTAGTGAATCAATAAGGCTAGGCTATATTACAGAGATCCCAAGTTGTTTCCATTCCAAAACCGAACAAGCCTTTGTAAAATAGCTGAGGAATTTAGGCCGACACGTCTAACTCCAAATCTTCCTAAAATCATGGAGAGGCTCTAAGTAAGATACATCAGAATCAACACGCATTTATGGCCGAAAAAACCAACAGACTCTGCTGCTGTTTAGAATTGACTAGCTACTGTTTAGAATTGAAAGAACCTCAGATGCCAATTATATCTGAATAAATAAAAAATCCAACTAAATGATCGCCAAACTCAGACAGTGTTTTTCACTAGAAAAGAAGAAGCTAATGATGGCTGCCTGATGACAAATTAACCGTACAATTCTACTTTTTCATCGTCAAACCATTATTAAATATATTGGTGTTACTTTGAACAAAACAGTTTTTTTTTGGCACAAACATCGACCATCGGTGAACTACCACGATTCTCTTATAAAGTTTCATATGTGTAACGGTTCCACTCCATGTTAAGAAGACTTCGTTTATAAAGAGCCAGGTATTTGCAGAGAACATTTTTAACACTTTCTGGTTCCTTTTCGGCACCGCAAATTTGCGTGCAGTCCGTATATTCAATTACCGTGTTGCCAAGAATACAAGAAACCCTCTTACTTATTCTTCAGTTCTCTTAACACGAATCGTCAACTGTTTTATAGTCTAAATCCAACCTCGACTAAGTAGAGTTTTGATTGCGGCTTGGCTGCAAACATAAATGGCTACACTACTTTTGGACATTTTGACGTTTAACAGCTGAGCAGCTGTCATTATAGCAGAGGCTGTCGTACTTCCGAGCATGCGCCTACACCTATCTCCATTTTTGATCCATCAGTGAAAATTGGGATAGTAGTGGTACTAGCAATTGTTGTTGTGGTTTCAGTTGAAACAACCACTATACAACTCATTGTGTTGCTAGAGGCGATGATGGTGATTATGAAAGCAACGACAAATAAAATTGATTAATGATATTTTTTTTCAAACATTAAACATCATGGCCTATTATTCTTCCAACTTTTCAGACCTTCCCAAAACCATCTAAGGAACTGAACATAATATGTTATACATTAAATACATACTCAATTTGGTCCAAATCGGCCGAAAATTTTAAAGATTTGGTTGAATCCAGAAAATAATCCCGGACCAGAATTTTCCAAAACAATCTGAACTGAACTAAATGCTATATAATTTTCTAAAACAATATTAGAAACTGAACTTAATGCTATATACGTTTAACACACATCAAGTTTGGTCCACATCGGCCGAGAAATAGTCGAATTTCTTTAATGATCTGGTGGGATCCAGAAAATAGCCCAACATTTTTTTGAGGAACTGAACTAAATGCTATATATGTGAAACACATTCCAAATTTGGTCCAAATCGGCTAAGAAATGACCGAGTTTATTTAAATTTCTAGTTGGATCCAGAAAACAGCCCAGGATCAGACTTTTCGAAAACAATCTTAGGAACTGAACTTAATACTATGTTATTTACAAACACATACCCAATTTGGTCCACATCGGCCGAGAAATGATAGAGTTTCTTTAAAGATCCAGTTAGACCCAGAAAACAGCTCAGGACCAGCCTTTTTCCAATTTTTTTTTGAGGAACTTAACTAAATGCTATATACGTTCAACACATACCAAATTTTGGTCCAAATCGTCTCAGAAATTACCGAGTTTTTTTTAAATATCTGGTTGGATCCAGAAAACTGCCCAGGACCAGACTTTTCAAAAACCATCTTAGGAACTGAACTTCATGCTATGTACGTGAACACACATATCCAATTTGGCCCACATCGGCCGAGAAATGGTAGAGTTAGTTTAAAGATCTGGTTAGACCAGAAAACAGCCCCGGACCAGAATTTTCCAAAACTATCTGAGGAACTGAACTAAATGCTATATACGTGAAACACATACCAAATTTGGTCCACATAGGCCGAGAATGTTAGAGTTGTTTAAAGATCTGGTTAGATCCAAATACAGCCCAGGACAAGACTCTTCCCAATTTTTTTTTGAGGAACTGAACTTAATGCTATATATGTGAACCACAAACCAAATTTGGTCCAAATCGGCTGAGAAATGACTGGGTTTTTTTTAAAGATCTGGTTAGATCCAGAAAACAGCCCAGGGCCGGACTTTTCCAAAACCATCTTAGGAAAATTCTTGGTAGTTTGGACATTTTAAAAGTCAGGCAAAAAAAATCCAAACGCTGATAAGTACGTATTTTATGTAATAGTTGGTATTGAATTGAATATTTATTAAATGAATAACTATAATATAGATTAATTTGAATTGTATAAGTCTATGATAGGTTCTTGAAGCTGAAAACGTAAATAAATAAATATTCTACTTCTTATCGCAACCTCTAAACAACAATATAACACCATCAAGAGTGTAGGCTTTACCACCTATGTTATGTACCATATATTATAGAGATAAATGAATAATGTCTTCAACAAATTCCGTGCATAATGAATTTTTAAGTTTTATTGTCTAATGAAATTAGTCTTTTTATAATTTGTATTTTATTATTTATTTTCTAAGTTGTTAGAAAATACCCGTCGATTGGATTTTCTAATGTTCTAATTAATTCTAAAATCCAAAGTAATAATAATTATGATAATCGGATATCATTTTAATAATATTCATTGATTATTCAATATAAATAGAGGAGGCAGAATGTGTGTCATAACTAATTATTTATATGCGTTCATGTTTACTTAGAAATATAGAAAAGAGATTATAAATTACTCCTAATTAAATATTTATTTATATAATTTATTAGTGTCAACGGGCAAAACACTCCACTGACCAGTTTACAGTATATCACGTTTATATACTAAAAATATATTACATAAAAAATATTATAAAATTTGCATAGAACTACTAAACAACACAAAACTCAATACAGTTCTTTGTTGGCTCACCAATTTTCTAAATAGGTGTTAGAGAGGTACCCTCAGTTTTTATCCGATCGAGCTGAAGTTTTTTTAGGTCTGTAAGTATATGCTTTTTTAAAGTTTGTCAAGTTTTGAGGTTCAACTTACTATTACTTTAGTTGTTGTTATTAATGTTAATAATAGAAAGAGATACATTAAAAATGGGCATATGTGATATGATCAGAAAGGATGTAATAAGTAACTTATTATCAAAGTCATAAATGTTTTATTGATGTGTATAAAACATATTTATTGTTATTAATACATATAAATATTGAATAAATTGTTGAGCTTAAGTCATGATAAAATGGGTATATAAATATGGTGTCGCGACAGTTCTTAGCGGCGACAATTCTTTGTGGCGACTGTTCTTCAGATTTGCCGATTTGAAAACAATACAGCAGAGTCCGAAAACTAACAAAATAATCGAAAAAATTCTGGAAAATTAGATTTTTTTGATAATTTTTTTTAAATTTTTTTTGTTAATTTGTTGCTAATTTTTCGGATATTTTTGATTATATTGTTGATTTTTTGTCAATTTTTTAGACTACGGCTTTGTATTTTTATTGTTTTTGTAATCGACGAAAAACCGTCGACGCGAAGGACTATCATACCGAATAACTGTCGTACAATTATAAGTATATATAACTATAGATAACATGTATATGATTATATTTGTTTAACTTCCGGGCATGTTTATGAAAACACCTGCATAATACATTGTTCTGTTATTTCGTATATGTAAACATGACACATACTCGTAAGTTATATTTAAAACAGTGTTAGGTTATTGCATAAAGTTATAACTTATATTAAGTTAAATTTGATAACTTATTTTCTTCTTTCAATCCGTTTTAATGCTGTAAACAAATTGTCTCATCTAATTTTTACAGACTTAATATTTAATTTTTATTATTTTCGAAATAGTAACCTATTTTTTTCCTTTACAGGTAAGTTCACTTGTTATAATTGGTTATGGACTAACTAGTCAGACTGCAATTGAATATTTTCATAATCATTACAGACGAGAAAACTGGAGGTAAATCTTTGAATTAATTAATTATTTTATTTTTAACTTCTTACTGCTGTTATGATACAGTTTTAAGTTAGTTACAACAGTGTTCGTTCGCTAAATAACTTAATTCCAGCTCAAAAGTTTATTAAAATTATTTAGAAAATAAGCAAATTGAAAGAAAACAAACTGCAAGGTTTTATTTAAAAATCTCTGATCAACTTAAAATTTTAAGGAACTGACAAAGAATCCTGCAATCAATTATTTAAAAAAAAATCGAAACAATAATAATTCACATTGGATGTATAAACAAAAATGCTGAGATTTTTTTTTTTAAATTTTAAACTGAATAATAATTAATCTTTAAAAATATAGCCAATCGGGAATATCTTTAAGCGAATATTCTTCAAAATTTTAAATGTTATCTCACTATTACACTTGACTTGTATGATAGTAGAAATCTTTGTTTTATTGTCGAGCGGGGTGATATTGTTATTTTACATTTCTTGTTGGTTTTTACGCGACAAGTTGTTTGAGTAAGTTAGTCTAATCTTTAGTATTAATATTACTGTTCGATTGTGCGTCATTGCCTTCGTATTTAATCGGAGCCTTTGCTTTGCTAATAGATTTGTTATTCAAAAATGTAGAAATGACTTCGTCATCGCCATAATTATCAAATTCGGCATTTGCATTATTTATCATTTCTTGTTCCAAACGCAAGAGCCGATTCAATTGATTTTCTGTGTGTCCAATTTTTATCTGTAACATACGCTCTAACTTTTTCAAGTAATTTACTCGCCGTTGAAACTTAAAGTTAACGAAACGATCTCCTGCTTGATTTTGATACGGATGAATAAACTGATAAATAATCTGGAATACTTCTACTGTTAGATGCAGCAGTTAATTTGGTGAAAATACCCTGGTCGACGCCATTGATTTTTTTGTTGGTTTTCGCTTGTTTTCTCTGATCGAACACTGTTGTAGTCTTTGTAGGATGTGTTACTATATTTACGTATTCTCGAGAAAGATTTAATGTTGAAAATATAAACGAAAAATGGTTCTGGTTCGAAGGACCAATGTGATAGCAGGGATCGAGACTAGTGGTTGACAGAATAAACTAAGCCTCAAATACTACATAGTATTTATAAAAGAAAGGAATGTTGAATTGATACATATCTGAGTACTCAAATAATTTAAAAAATGCTTGTAGATCATAAATATTCTTCAATACACTCAAAAATTATCATCGGTAATAACAACGAAAACAGTTTCGTTGATAAATAACAAAACATTATGTGTAGCGACTACAAAAAATATG
>JANTEX010282805.1:0-11427 GCA_024741295.1 Macrocera vittata | reverse complement strand
AATGGGCCCGAAATTTCTCGGACTTGCCCGGAATTTCTCTAAACTTTCTCCGAATTTCCTGAAATTTTTCGGAATTACTCGGACTTAGCAGAAATTTTTTCGGACTTTCTTGAAATTTCCCGGAATTGCTGGAATTTCTCGGACTTAGGCAAATTTCTGCGGACTTTCCCGGAATTTTTAGGAATTTACCAGAGTTTCTCGATATTGCTTCAGCATTTCTCAGAATTCCGCCAAGCTTTGCCGGAATTTCTAGTCATTTGTCCAGAGTTTCTATGTCCTGATATTTACCCTAATTTTTCCGGAATCGCCCGGAATCTCTCCGGAATTGGCCGAAATTTTTCGGAATATCTGCGGAACTTCTAGGATTTTCTCAGACATTCCCGAAATATGTGCGTACTTTTCCGGAATTTCTCCTTATAACGCCGGAATCGGAATAACTTTGGAATTTTTCCAAAAATTTCACGAAATATCTCGGACTTTACCGGAATTTTTCGGGCTATCTCGCAATGTCTTGATATTTCTCGGAATTTCTCGCAATTACTCCGGAAGTTTTCTGCATTTCTCTTGAATTTCTGGGAATTAATCGTGAATTTCTCGGAAATTCCTGGAATTTCCCGCAACTTCCCCGTTGTTGTTAGAAATTTGCCGCAATTTCTCAGGCTTGCGTGCAATTAATTGAAACTTCTCAGACTTTCCTGGAATTTATCTAAAGTTTCTCGGAATTTATCCGGAATTTCCTGGTATTTCTCCGGCATTTCTCTGAATTTCTCCGGAATTGCCCGGGCTTTTCATCGGTCTTTTTCTAATTTCTCGCAAATTTCCGCAATTCCTTGTAATTATTGAAATAAATGTGAATCCAGATGGGATCTCCTAGTATTCCGGTGTAATGCCGGAATTTACCAGAGTTTCTCGGTATTACTCCGGAATTTCTCGGAATTTCGCCAGGATTTGCCGGAATTTCTAGTCATTTCTCCAAAGTTTTTCGATCTTTCCTGAAATTTACCCGGAATTTCTCCGGAATTGCCCGAAATTTCTCGGAATTTCTGCGGAATTTCTCGGGTTTTCCAGGAATTCCTCGGACATTTTCCAAATTTGTTCGTACTTTTCCGGAATTTCTCCGCCGGAATTTTTCAGAATATCCCGAAATTTTTCCTAAAATTCCACGAAATATCTCGGACATTATCGGAATTTCTCCGGAGTTTCTATCGGGCTATCTCAAAATTTATTGATATTTCTCGGAGCTCCTCGAAATTACTCCGAAAGTTTTCGGCATTTCTCTTGAATTTCTGGGAATTAATCCTGATTTTCTCGGAATTTCCTGGAATTTTTTCAGAGTTTCTCAGATTTTCCCGAACTTTCCTGGAATTTATCCGGAGTTTCTCTTAATTTTCCGCCACTTCGACGTAGTTTTTCGAAATTTGCCGCAATTTATCAGGCTTGCCTGCAATTAATCGAAAGTTTTCAGACATTCCTGGAATTTATCTAAAGTTTCTCGGAATATATCCGGAGTTTCTCTGAATTTCTCCGGAATTGCACGATCATTTCCGGCATTTCTTCGGCCTTTTTCGAATTTCTAGCAAATTTCCGCAATTTCGCGGCATTTCGGAAAATAATGAAATAAATGTGAATCCAGTTGGGATCTCCTGGTATTCCGGTGTAATGCCGGTAATTTACCAGAGTTTCTCGGTATTACTCCGGAATTTCGCCAGGCTTTGCCGGAATTTCTAGTCATTTCTCTCTCGGTCTTTCCGGAATTTATTGGAATAATTCCGAAATTTTTCCTGAAATTTCACGAAACATCTTGGACTCTACCGAAATTTCTCCGGCGATTCTCGGGCTATCTCGAAATTCCTTAATCGGAATTACTCCGGAAGTTTTTGACATTGCTCTTGAATTTATGGGAATTAATCCTGAGTTTGTCGGAATTTTTTCGGAATTTCCTGGAATTTTTTCAGAGTTTCTCGGATTTTCCCAGACTTTTCTGGAATTTATCCGGAGTTTCTCGGAAGTTCTCCGTAGTTTTTCGAAATTCTTTAGGCTTGTGCCCGCAATTAATCGAAACTTCTCAAACTTTCACGGAATTTCGTCTGAATTTCTCGGTATTTCGCCGAAATTTCTCAGAATTTCTCCTTAATTGAGTGTTTGATGAGAACTGTACAAACCTTCAAATTAATTAAATAAACGTTGTATAATAATTTATATGAATAAATCATAAGAACAAAATCAGTAAATTTATATGAAAAAAAATTAACCGTGTTGTGCTTCCAAATTTTCAGAATGTGTATACATACCTGTTATATGTATATTCAAATGTACCACTACCACCAATAGAATTTTTGTATCTCTCAGAAAATTATTAAAAAAAAATCTTAATAAATCATACCAACCAAACAGTTTTGAGCTAGAACTTCAAATTTTCAGCATTCTCAAAATTATGTACTTCACAGGAATGTAACGAAATAAACAATAAACTATTTTTGAATAGTCTCATTTTGAAAACTTTGTGGTTGAACTAACTCCACTTTAATATATCAGTGAGCCAAGCTCTGTCACACAAAACGTTCACCGTAGTTTTCAAAGAAACGTTTCGAGTACACAAATATACCATCTTGATGTTGACAGTTGGCTGCAAAATTACGACGAAAATTTCAAAACGATAAAATTCAATAAAATGGCAATAGAAATAAATATGAACGAATTAATAATAAAAATACGTGATGCCGTGAATTATTACAATCTGTGTTGAAAATTTAGATGTTTGTCGTTTAATCTTTGACTTTTCCCTATAGAAGAAACGCTTCATTTATTGTCAAACTCATGTGCCTCGAAAATATCCAGTCTCGTCTCGGAATATGGAATTTTACATGAGTAGGTACTTCATTTCCGAACGAAATATAAAGATGTAGGGCGTTAGTAGTTTGTCACTGTATTCCGGTATACGTGTATGTATTTATCTTAATTTTAAATGGTTTTGGAATTTTTCCACTGTTTCTTCAATCGGATTCCGCAATTTTGCTTATAACGTTTCGTAATTATTTCGGCAGATCTATTTTGGGAGGATTCTGGGGAAATTCCTGGAGAATTCTATGGTAATATTTGGAGGTTGCTTTCAAAAAGTTCAAGGAAATTTGCGTGGAACACAGAGGAAACGATTGGAGCAACTTCGGAAGAAAACTGGAGGAATTCCTGGAGAATTCTGCGGAATTCTAAAAGAATTTCGGTGAAAATCAGATGAGTTCTGAAGTAATTTCGGATAAATTCTAGAGAAGTTCGGTTGAAATGTTGAAAAATTGTTGATAATCCGAAGAAATTCCAGTAGAATTCCATGGACATTTTTGGAAGCAATACCGAAGAACTTTTGGGAATTTCCGAGAATTCTGTGAAAACTCAAGATGAATTATGGGGGATTTTCGGATAAATTCTCTAGCAATTCCGAATAAATTTTGTAGAAACTTCGGAAAAAGTCTGGGAAAATTTCGGGGGAAGACCGGTAGAGTTTGGGAGTAATTTTGGTAAGGTTCTAGAGGAATTCTGGATTCCGGCGAAAGATTGTGGAAATTTAGGTGGAATTGTATAGAAATTCTGGTCGAAATCTTTAATGTATTTTTGTTTTTTTCAGAAATTTTGCCGGCATTTTGGGGAAAATCAAGTGGAATTCCGGAAAACTATGGGGAATTCTGGATAATTTCGAGAGGATTTCAGTGAGAATTCCAGAATAACTCTAGTAGAATTTTTGAGGAGCCCTGGAAAAATGTCAGAGAAAACTCTAAAAGAATGCCGGGTTAACGTGCAAATTCTGGAAGAATTCAAAGGAACTCTGTGCAATATCTGGTGAAACGGTGCACAGTATTTTTTTCTTTTATCACTTGCGATTCAGGAATTTTTACATACAATTTTTAAGTTGAATTTAACGTTTCAATTAGGGTACTAGATGTATGCCGAAAAATAAAAATGATAAAAAAACTCCCAACTAAACGCGAACAAAATTCCAAAAGTATTCTAACGGAATTCCAGTTGCATTTTGGCAGAATTCTAGGTAATGCTGGAAGAATGCCATAAAAATTCCAAGACAGACTTTTTACATGAACAACTCCCGTACCGGAAAATTTCCGAACATTTTCTAATAGGGTTGTTAAATTAGGAACTTAACGCTGCCAATAAATCTTTCGAACTTTTCAAGTAGGTATAGATTAGAGATTTTACACAACAGAATATCTCTGATTGAATGAGATTTATCATCGATATGAAAATCATATAAAATCCATTCAATATGAAAAGGTTAATAAACTGTGATACCATTCGGCATATAGAAACAAATCACACTTATTGATTAACGTTAAATTCTGGTGTCATCTTCTCACGACTCATCCCATTGCGTAATTTAGAATTTCTTGGATTAAATATAGATAAGTAATATAACATCTGCTAACGAATAGACCGCAAAAATAAAAGCTTTGTTTGCTGATTTCTGATACAAATTTTTGCTCTCGAATTTTATGCGGGTAAATATACACACACACACGATTATCGTATAATTTAATGTGTTGAGCGTGCAGATTGGTTTGTGCTCATATTGATTCCGTATACACTCTGGTCCATTTTACACACAGTAAATATTTAGTATCGTGGCGATATCCAAGGTTGTTTGAATTGTATATTTTGTGCGATATGATCTATCTGCAGAGTTTTTGTTGTTGTTGCTGTTGTCATTCTTCTAAGAAATAGCTTTACACTTACTGTTATGGTAATAAGGCAATTAAATGGTCATTTCATGTATTATAATATTTGATTTGAATTTAGTCAGTTTAAACAAAAGTTTTTGGACAATATTTCTTGTGAAATTCATTTCTTGTTCAGTTCCTTTATTTATGAATGTTTAATGTGTTTTTTTAAATAATATTGAAAATATAATGGATGCTATTTTTTTATTATTTGTTACGTTATGTTAGAGTTATAGTTATAAGATTATGGATCTCTTTGTTTATAGAGATTTGTTGAATGATATATATTTATTTATAAGACTATGTTAAAATAATATTTGTACAATCGTAATGTACAGTAAAATGAGCCAAAATTTCGAAAATCTCAAACAAATATATCTATTTGTTAATACGCAGTATATTCAGACACTGCCCAAAACTGGCTCGAAGGACCAAATTTTGTTTTTTTTTCTTGTTTTTATTTCACAAACTTTTCTCTGATATAATAATGCCTTAAATTTGACACAAAAATCATAACTAAAACTGTATGCGGTACTTTCAGCCGAATAATGCAATAATCCTATTACAATAACCAACTTTATAAGCCCGCACACTGCTATGCGCTAAGTACATGTTATATAGCGAAAAGAAACACAAACGCGTTTCTATATATTATATTTCATGAATATCAAAGTTAAAAATTTAATTTGATTTTTTTACCTCTGCCAGTTTACTCTTATATCACACACATACACACACAAGGGTGAATAATGAGGAAAAACCGTCATCATATACCTCTTGCAAAAAGGAAAACGTTTTTTTTTTTTTTTAATTCCTTTAATGTTCTTTTTTTCCTGCTCCACAACGTATACACACAGTTACACACTTTCTGAACACATTTGAATTAAGAACGAAGGTATATATAGGAAAAAACTTTTATTCCTGTTTTTTTTTGCGAAAGTTTTTAATTTAAAAGCATAGCTATAGTCGCTGAATAAACAGAAAACGCTCTTGGTATTTACTATGTATAGATACAAGAACAACAAAATATTGTAGCATTCCACTGCGTGCACATTCCCCACACACCTTGTAATCGTTTTTTTTTGTCCTGGCACTGAGTCTTGGCGCCACAATTTACAATAATGTGCATTTATGTTTTTAACAAAAAAAAAAATTAAACTTTCGGCTCACAACATCATGATTCATGACAAACCTACCCATCTATCCGTGCCACCTTCCGCGATACATGCAAAATCACAGGCGCAGAGATTTTTTGTATTTTTTTCATAATCTATTTTACAACAAATAAATATGTATACTATATGTACGTGATATTTTTACAACACAGATAATTTGTGTGGAGGTTGAGGAAGACATACGTAGACAGGGAACAAAAAATCCATATGATACGCCCAGCCCACTAAGAAAAAAATACATAAAAAACCTCTTACATTATGCATAAAATAGATGAGAAAAAAATTGTTTTTAACATACAAAGTGATGTGATGTGCGTTGTGTATAGTTTATTCATAGTTTGCTGTGTATGAATGCAGCGTCAACAACGAAATTCAATATGATGTGCCTCTATATCCAGGGTTGGCGTTGGATTTGGTTGGGTTTAGAATCGGCAATACGAAGAAAAAGGAGAGAATTAATTTTAAGAATAACAAATTTAATTTTCAATTTATTTATTATTCAAACGATTTTTTTAATCAGCGCAATTAATTTTATTATGAAAGACTGAAATAAATCTCAAATGAAAAAGGGCGACGAGTGGGAGATTTTTGGGCGACGAGTCAAGACATTTTTCATTTAAGATAAACTTCAATCTTTCATAATAAAACAAATTTAATGTTATAATAAAGTAACAAAAACAATTTCACATAAAATGGTCCAAAAGCACTATAGACTCACTACTCACTTAAATTTTCTGGTTTATTTTTAGTTTTCTTCTAAATCCTAGTTTGTTGGTCAGTTTTGAAATCTCTTGATAAAGATGGGCTACTAATGTGTTTCAAAATGGACGACGAGTGGGACTCAAACCTAAACTAAACTATGATTATTCTTGAGCATTTTGGTTGTTTATGCATTCAAATAGTAATAGAAAGAAGAAATAGACAATTGAAAAAAATCTTACACGAAAAGTGCAAAAATTCATTCAAACGAAATACATTTTACAAAATAGTGTTGTGTAACAAAAATGTAACAAACTTAGTGATGTTTCAAAATCTACTTGAGGGCTTGGTCAAAACAGAAGTCTCGAAAAATGCCGCCCTACAGCATACGTATTTTTTTTAGTTTTGACATTTGAATATGAAATCTGGAAAATTTGGACAGTTTCTTAAAATAAATTTTGTCTAAAATTAATATATAATTTTTAACATTTCATTTTATGCTGCCATTGAAATTGTTATTTTGTAGAAATGTTGATAAAGTTTAAGACCAGTCTCTACTGTCCTGAATGCTCAGGGTACAGTTTTCATTGTTATGCTATAGCATAGCAAACCTCCAATGAAACTTAAAATTTTCAATCTACATTCTGGACAAAAAATACTTCAAATAAAGGACTTTTAAAACTAAACCTCCAATTAAATTATGTGTAATTACGGTTAATCCTAAAAAAATTTAACGCTATAATATTTTCCCTAATCATAATTTCTCTCAAAATCAGTTATATAATTGAATTTAGCATAATCGTTTAATTGAATTTAGCATAAAACGTTTATTAAAACTTTGTTTATACAGCAATCCTTTTGTATAATTTAATTTCAATTCATCTCTGAATAAGACCACGAAAAAAAATGTAATTGTCTATTGAAAACTAACTATTAGTATCTATTCTGTGTGTTTAATAAATCTATGTATGTATATGTAAAGATATATTATAATAAAGCATCAATTTGATACGTTGATCGCATACAATAGCCGTGCAATATAGATAGTTCACCATTAGTTCATGTAATCATCGTTATATAAAGCCTGTCATATTTATATGCGGGCAGAACTACTTCGAAAATATATAATTATCGCCATAGGATATATATGTTATACATAATTTTCACAGGTTAATAATTATGTGAGATAGAATTGCATCGTTCGACGCTTATAGCTTTGACATTTTATTTGACGTAACATTTCAATTTCTTTTGTGTTTAATTTGAATTCAATTCGTTTGTTACACAATGGTTAATCTAATCACTATATACAATTGATATTGAATAAACTAGCAAATTTAGTTGGATCATACTATATCCGAATGGATTGCAAATATGTTCGCCCACATTCAATGTGTTGTATATTATAATTTGATCTGCAATTTTATGTGTGCTCTTTTCATTATAATATCATGATGTGGCTGTTTCTGTTTTGTTTTATTTCATTATGCATTAAAACGGTAATAAAAATTATTAATTTAGTCTTGAATTACTGATAAATTATAAAACATTCACGGCAAGGAATAGATCAGGTGTTACCTATCTGACAAATAGGCAAACACATCGTATGTGGGTTCGACTCGCACCGGAAGCCTGATATTAAAATCTTTCTAGGAGGCATAACATCTTATCACAATTTATCAAAGCTTTTCATTCGATTATATTTAAAGTAATCGGTGACTCCGATCATAACACGACAATTTCCCGAAAATGCCCCGGACACATCTAACACATCTCACAATCTAACTGTATTTCATGTGGCCAGATATCAACCGAAAGTGGCCGGCTTTCCGCCGAAAATGGTCGGAAGTGACTGGATTTCAACCGAAAGTGACCGTATTTCTAAAGAAATTTTTACACAATTTCATCCAAATTTATTTTGGTATTACAAATGTAACTTAAGAGGTGTTTTTACTATTTACAAATATGTCTGAAAATCCAATGAGTTTTGTAATATTTAACGCCAGCTAATGAAAAGTTATTTGCTTATTCTTGAACTTTTTACATCTTTAGTTTTTTTTATTTTCTTTCCTGTTTACAACTTAAAAGATTGTTGTAAGTGCCTTTACTTGAAAGTCATATAACGATGATGTGGTAGCATTATGTGGAAATATTTGTATTAAAATGAAATCATAAGCTCATAAACTTCGTGATTTTTTTTTCTTTTATGAATATAAAATATATTGTGACGAACTATAAGAAATACAACTCGAGAAAAATGTGTCATATGTATTTTTATACTCGTATTTTCTCTTTTAAATTGTTATAGTCAAAGAAAAATCTCAATAAAAATTATGTTATTACATGGTATATACATATATATTATATACGTAACATATATATAATGTATATTCTATATGTTATGCAGCTTTCTTATCCTGCTATCTAAAACATATACTCAGATATCACAGATATATTAATGCAGTGCTCACAATCCATCTCCTTAGTTGAACTTTGTTCACATTTGTCAATGTAAAACTTTTATATGATGTATTAATGTGTATGTTTGGAGAAGAATGGATATAGTAACGGTTCCTATAATTGCGGATAGTGGTAAATTATGTGATATTTAGCTATATAAATATAACGAAATTAGCTATAGTTATAGTATATTTTGCTATATATTATGTGTTTCTAATAATAACATATCGGACAATAACAAAAATAAATTTCGCTGCAACAGATAATATCATATTATTGAGATAAGATAAGATATAACATATAATTATCAAAAAAAAAACTTCTAGATAAAAATATCAACATTGCAGAATATTATGTATATTAAAACTTTTTATTCTCGAAAGTTGTAAGAAAATGTGTTCTATTGTTAGAAATGTATCGGCGTTGAGTTTTTTAGTTTTCAAGCGACTTTAGCATGTTTTAATGTGTTTAGATTACACTGTTATGAAGATAGACCTATTTAAAAACTACAATTTTCAAACTAACAAAAAATTGATTTTACTTCAATATACCACAACATCATATACATAAACATGGAAGTATTGATTTTACCTACTCTTTGCAAAGAACTCTGGTACCCCAATCCGTTTTCGAAATTTTAAGACGCATTTTTTTGGTGGACGATCTTTTATTGTATATATAATTTAAATTTATCTAGATAACATAATAGACAATCATCCTTAAAATGATCAAGATAAGGTTATATTGACATTTTTTGTTTATATCTAGATACTTAGTTATCTAAACTATAATTGTCTTGATAATGCATATACTCGTATAGTTTCACAAAATATATCAAAATAAATTTAAAAAAAAAATTAAAAACATTTACAATAATTAATTATTGCTGAACCTACTGTCAATGGCGCTTAGCAGAAACATAAACGGTTAATATAAATGGAAACAGCATCTGCAGACAATTGAAACGAAAACCGCTCTCAGTCAAAAAGCTGATGAAGCACTGTCTAGTCAATATTTGTTTGTACAACTATTATAGTCTTTTCACTATACTATATAGCGATTCTATTTCAATAAATATGGTAACATATAATTTCTAAGATCACGTTTTCCTTTTGCCAACATGTCGTATATATGTAGATAATATATATGTAGGAATATATAGAGTTGTCTACTCTGTGAAATATTATATTTCATTTCTTTTGCTTTTTAAATGAATACACAAAATGCTAAAGGTTTCACTTTAATTCTCTGGTTATTAGAGTGTATCGTTCAAAATATTCTTAGGATTTATATATGAGAACTAATATAAGGAAAATTGGTGAAAAAATGTCTTGGATACCCAATTGGATACCTAAGTGGATGGCCAATTGGATACCCAATTGAATAGCCGATTGAAAACTTAATTCGACACACAATTGGATACCTTATTTAATACCCAATTGGACAACCCATTTGATACCCAATTGGATTGTTAATTGGGTACCCAATTAGGTATTCAATTGGGTATCTAATTGGGTATTCAATAAGGTACTTTATTGGGTATTCAATTGGGTATTCAATTAGGTAATAATTGACAATCCAATTGGCTATCCAATTGGGTATTCAATAGGGTATTCAATTGTCTATTTAATTGGGTATCCAAGTAGCTACTCAATTGGTTATCCAATTGGGTATCCAATTGGGTATCCAATTGGATAATTGACTACATATGAAGGTTGGGTCATATTCAAAATAAGTAACATGCTTCGTACAATTGTATAGCCAATAAGATAGACAGATAATGAGCCAGTTGGATACCCTATTGGATGCCCTACTGGATACTCAATTGCATACTCAATTAGATACCAAATCGTTTACTTAATTTTCTAGCTCTTTGGATACCCAAATGGATAGCCAATTGGGCACCCAATTGGATACCTACCGCAAATCCAATGGGGAGCCGAGGTAGCCGACCCCCTCCCCATTGGATCCGCGGTAGGTATCCAATTGGCTAGAAAATTGTTTAAACTGTTGGGTATCCAATTGGGTATCCAATTAAGTAACCAATTGGGCATCCAATTAGGTATCTAATCGGCTATCTAACTGGATATTCAATTGGCTATCTAACTGGCTACACAATTGAGTACCCAATTGTATAAAGCATGTTACATTGTTATTTCGAATATGGTACAACCTTTTTATGTGGAAAGTGACCCAATTCGATACCCAATTGGATAGGCAATTGAATACTTAATTAGATAGGCAATTGGATACCCATTGGATACCCTATTGGATATCCAATTGGTTACCCAAATTTATACCCAATTGGATAATGGGGGAGGGGGCGACTCTCCACCCAAATTATTTAAATATAAAATAGTTATCAGACTTTT
>JANTEX010282694.1:0-11427 GCA_024741295.1 Macrocera vittata | reverse complement strand
TCACTATCATAAAATGACGGTGAAATGTTTGTGTTTTTGTGTAAAGATGGCGTTTAGTGTTGCCACGAATGTTTGGAGGATATTGATTTGTGGGTGTGGTGAATACCCAGCACAGGTACCTATAGTCTCCACGTGGATGCCAATCGTCGCTGTCTTTGCGGACTAAATAAAGTTGTTACGAAGCGAGCAAAGAAGATTGTCGGCAGATGCCGAACTGGAGTGGCTACATACTTTTTTTTAAAAACCACGGTCTTTTTTCCGTCACGTATCGTGAGATGAAATTATATTTATAGGGAAAGTTGGTTGGTGCAAAAATTGTTCATGGTTCGTTGTCGCTGTTATTGTGTATTGTGTTGTGTGTACCGTGGGAACGTTTACAGTATAGCACAGATGGCTAGACTTGACAGAAAACCGTAAGTTTGTGTTGATGTGGCATTTAATTCTAATACATCGACCGTGGAATTATGTTTCGATGCCTCGATCGAGGCATTAAGGTGCTGATACATCGACCAAAGCTATAAGGTGTCGATGCCAAGTACGAGACATTGAGGTGGTAATACTGGAGTACGAGCATACATCTGCTGGTGCCAAATAAGAGGCATTTAAGTGCTGATGAACGAGGCATTAAGGTGCAAATTCCAAATTGTGTTAAGAGCATAAGTATTGTAAGGCTACTACTGTTATTTTGAATATGGTACAACCCTCTTATGTGGCCAATGGACACCCAATTGGTTAGCCACTTAGATACCCAATTGGATATCCAATTGTATAGCCAGTTGGATACAAATCTAATCCATATATATGAAAAGAGTTGCTTTGCCTACAATTTTCGCAGAATGTGTGGTCCTAGGTATGAGAGAAAGATTCCTATTATGTTTGAGCAGGACTTCTATATTAAAAAGAAACGACTTTTCTTTGAAGAATTTATTTCGTAATAATCATATTTAATCGTTTATGCGTTTACGTATTTTCTTCTGTGCATATTTAATAATTCGAACGTATTTGGTAAGGCTTTAATGGCTTTTGAATTTAGTCTATCATCTACAATTCGAAAAAGTGTTAACTCCATGTCTACTATTATTACGAATCTAACGAATCAACTTTTTTACTTCACAGGGATTGATCCGGAAGGAGGAGCCTTGCGATACAGTATTTCTGGTCCAGTGTTTAGCGTTGATCGCGAGACTGGAGTCGTTCGGCTGCGGCAACAATTGGATCGTGAAAAATTGGATCTCATCGAAGTCATAATAAGTATAACAGGTAAATATATACCCAATCGCAGTGTGTTAATGCGTTCAATTAAATATGTAAATTAATGAAAAGTAAAAATAAGTGATAGACATGCACGAAAAAGAGCCTTATGTGGTATAGCAAAAATGTAGCCAAAAACGAAAGTGATATTCTGTTTTGTACATACCTAAACGCCATATTTTATACAAAAGCCACAAACGCACAACATTAATGGAATAAAATTAAATCTTACTTCGCGCCCATTTACAGCTATACACACATCAATTTCAATCAATAAAAGCAGCTGCCATATTAACATGTGCATCATATGACTATATATATATCTATCGACTGATATCATTTATTTAAGAAAAATCTCTTTTCTTGTTTAATTTTTCTCATTTCAGACGAAGGTGTCTTAGGAACCGAGCCCAACACCGTATCGCTACGACGCGAAATACCGATTCGCGATTACAATGACAATGCACCGATGTTCGTCGGACGCCCCTATACAACATCAATCAGCGAATCAACACCGATTGGCACCGATATTCTGGTGACGCCGCAAATAATTGTTACCGATCGTGACGAAGGACGAAACGCTGACATATATTTGTCATGTTTCCGGGACGGCGAAAAAGATGCAGACGTTTGTGATACGTTTCAGGTGAACACCGAGAAATTGAGCGAAGGCAATTTTACCGGCACCCTAACACTAATGCAGATGCTAGACTTTGAAACGAGATCGTCGTACGTGTTGACGATAATGGCCAAAGATGGTGCAGCTTCGAACAGTTTGACCGCCTTTGCAACGGTATCAATAAATGTGATCGATATTCAAGATCAACTGCCGGTATTTTTGAATGCACCGTATTCGGCAACAATTGCCGAAAATACGCCAGCAGACACATCGGTAATGACCATTTCGGCCATTGACGGTGACACAGGAAATCCTCGGCCGATTTTGCTGACCATCGACAATGAGCCAAAAGGTCATTTCAAATTAGAAACAATCGGCAACGATGGAGACGGTACGGCCGTTCTGTACACAACCAACACGCCAATAGATCGAGAAGATCCAGACATCCTACAGAATGGTGGCGTATACACATTTTCGATTAAAGCAACCGAAATGATTGACAATCAGTTACCGGGCGATAGTACATTAACGCAGGTCACCATTGTGCTGACCGACGTTGACGATCATTTGCCCGAGTTCAATCATATGAATTTTGATATTTCGATTCCGGAGAACCTGGAACAAGATACACCATTACCGGGTCTATCGATTTATGTTGTGGACAAAGATTTAGGTGCCAATAGTCGATACAACTTGACGTTGAAAAATGTAAAGAATGCTGCGAATACATTTTCGGTTAGTCCAACGTATGGTGAAGGACGAACACCGATTGTGGTGAAAGTGATTGATAACCAGAAATTAGACTACGACGTTGATGAGCCAGAATTTCGTACGATTGTCTTCGATTTGATAGCATCGGTAATGGAACGGCCGTTGGCAATGTCTCGCATAACAGTTCATTTGCAAGATGCTAACGATAATTCACCGGTATTCACTCAGATCGACTATAAATCAGAGGTGCGGGAAAATGCGGAAATTGGCACGAAAATTGCTGATATTACGGCAACGGATAAGGATAGCGACAGCTTTGGCAAGGTCAGTTATGTTCTGAAGGGATTTGGTTCGGACTACTTTTACACGGACAAGGAATCGGGTGGACTGTATGTGAAAAAGAACTTGGACTATGAACAACAGAAGAGCTACAGTTTATCGATTGTGGCCATTGACGGTGGTGGACGAGAAACAAATGCCAATCTCTTTGTCGAAGTGGTCGATATCAATGATAATGCGCCAATGTTTGAAAGTTTAGAGTATACACGAACGATACGTGAGGGTGCCACAGAGTTTGAGCCGCAATTTTTTGTACGTGCCACTGACGAAGATGGTCCAACGCAGGGTAACGGTCGTGTTCGGTATTCCATTGATTCGGAAAATAGTATTTCAGGTCATGTGTTTGGAGTTGATGGTGAATCGGGAGAAATTAGTATTAAAGCACCGGTTAATTCGATGGACACGGAACGTGGCCAGTACGAGCTAATTGTGGCGGCAACCGATTACGGTGTGCCGCCGTTAAAGAACACCACTCGTGTCTTGATTCGTGTTGGAATTTCGGGAAATCAACGACCCGTTTTTAAGGGCCACTTTACCGGCAATGAAAAAGGTGATATTCCCGGGCCACCGAGATATAAAGTGTCGATACCCGAAATTGCGGCGGCCGGATATAATGTGACAACGGTGGCAGCTACTGATCCGGATGGAATTGATGCATTGCTATCGTATCGTCTTGTCGGTGCAAATGATAATTTTGTGATAAATGAAAGGTAGGTTGAAAATTTTGAAATGAATACATATTTTGATTTATCGTGTCTTGTATTTCAGAACCGGATTAGTGACAGTTTCGCAGGTGGCCCGATTAGACCGTGACACAAATCCCGATCATTACGCTGTGGTAATCAATGCGGTAGACGCAGGTTTTCCAATACCAGAAACAGCAACGACAACACTGTATGTGAACATAGACGACGTTAATGATAAGGCCCCAAGGTACAAGCCAACGAAAAAACAACAAAAAACTCCGACTCCTCATATTTACTTTTCACAGATTCAAACAACCCACATACGCTGCATACATTTCCGAACGTACACCGATCGGTACCGATATTCTCACAGTAGAAGCAACCGATTCCGATCTCGATTCGCGGCTAATCTACTCCATTGTCGAACCAATCAAATCGGCCTCAAAAACTGGCACTCAACTCTCATCAAAATCTCCCTACAAATATCTGGAAGCATTTCACATCAACAACGTGACCGGAACCATTTCGGTCAACCGAACATTGAATCATGACTTGGCAGCTGAAATCACGGTCACCGTTAAAGTTATCGACATCAACGCCGCCTACAATATTGACAAACAATTCGATACGGCCGAGGCTGCAATCTACATACAATCGTTTAAAGACACAAATCCGATTTTCTTGAACAATGGATGGACCAGCTTAAGACCAATCGTTCATTTTACGATCAAAGAAGAAATGCCAATCGGCAGCACCTTATTTGTTTTGTCGGCCGACGATCCGGTGACCGGTAGAAAAATTCAAAGTTTTCATATTGTAAACGAAGATCGATTGGATGTGTTTACGTTGCATGATCGAACGGGTGAAGTTATGCTTAAGCGGCGGCTAGACTATGAGGAATTGAACGAAACCAGTATTGTGTTTTCGGTGCAAGCACGATCGATGGACGGTCGAACAACGGTGACCACAGTCAATGTTACAGTGGAAAATGTTAACGATAACATACCGGAATTTGAGAAGCGATTGTATCGTGCTACCGTCATTGAGACAGCAAAATATCCAACAGAAGTGCTGACAGTTCATGCTAAGGATACGGATGCCGTACTGAACGATTTCGATCGTCACATCGGATATCATTCGATAACTTATTCGCTGTCCGGTTCGGATGCAGGACTGTTTACGATTAATAATGTGAGCGGTGTTATTCAAGTGGCACGTAACCAAACGCTTGATCGCGAAAAACAGTCAGTACTTCGGTTTACGGTTACGGCCGAAGACGCTCCGAGACGTCCGACCGAAACTCGACGATCTACCGCCGAAGTGGTGATAGACGTGCTGGACGTTAACGATAATGCACCGGTGTTCTCGCAGAAGGGATATTCTGCGGTAATACCGGAAACCGCTGAAATTGATACAGTAGTGGCTAAGATCATAGCCGTTGATCCTGACGAAGGACCTGGCGGTGAAGTTCGATACGATTTTCTGAACGAAGGCGATGCAAATGGTTTGCTACGAATCAATCCGATGACCGGCGAAATTCGAACTAGAGTTTCGTTAACCGGTAAAGGACGATCCGAGCCATATGAGTTTGTGGTGCGTGGCCAAGATAACGGTGGCCAATTGCCGAAACAGGAATCGTTGCACAGTGATGTGTCGTTTACATTGTACATTGGTGATGTGAGTGAAAATGATGGGATACCGTTCTTTATATCGCCGAAAATTGGACAGATTGCAAATATCACGGAAAACGCTACAATTGGATCGCCTGTATTTCAGGTGATAGCCAGTGATCCGGATAATCCGTCGACGCCAAGCGGTAGTTTGACGTATCGAATTCAGGACGATATTGAGGACGCAAATTCGTTTAGGATTGGTAAGTGCGATTCGATATTTTTATTGCGATTGATTTTGTTGTTCTATAAATTTAGTACGGTCGATACGCTTACAAACTTCAAATTGAACAAATGAAACAAAAATCAATCTTTTAGATTCAAAATCAGGACTAATCATCACCGTTAAATCGCTCGATCGTGAAATAAAATCGTCTTACAACATCATCGTTGAGGTATCCGATCATGGCCAACCTCCTCAGGCAGCGACCCGTGTGCTTCACATAAATGTGCTCGACATAGACGATCATAAACCACACTTCAACAGAGAAATCGTAAGTTTCATTTACAAACTCGATGCAAACGATCTGCTCACGAATTTTCTTTTTTACGCAGGACTCACAACCATTAGAAATGAATATCCTTGAAGAGCAACCGATCGGAACCGTTGTTGGAAATTTTACTGCCATCGACGAAGATATCGGCGAAAACAGTTACATTGACTATATGTTTGTCGATGGCAATCAAGAAGACCTTTTCGAAATTGTTCGCACCGAAGACGATGGTGCCACCATATCAACCGTACAGCGGCTAGACCGTGAGGTGTCCTCATCATTTTTGTTGACCGTCAAATGTTTTAAGAAAGGAACAAATCCCGATCGTATTCGACGGAATGCATACAACAGCTACGATCCATCAGAAATTCAAATTTTGATCAAAGTTATTGATATTGATGATCACCTGCCGGAATTCGAGCGAAACGAACCGGTTGTCGGCGTACGATCGAACATTGCCATCGATCAAACGATTATTACAATGACAGCAAGTGATCGTGATTCGGACGCATTGCCAATTGTGTATAGCATGCAGAACATAACGTTTGTGCCACAGTTCTATAAACGTGACAATACAACGCACGACACGGTTGACGGATTGTTTACACTGAATAACGGAACCGGTGAGATACGGACGGTTCGTAGTTTGGCCGATTTCGTTGACGGTTACTTTGATGTGCAAGTTCGGGCAAACAATAGTGCGGCGACCAAACGGTATGTGGACAATCGATTGAAAATATTCGTTATTCGCGATAAGAGCCTGTTGCGCTTCGTATTTACGAGACCGGCAGCCGAAATTGAGAATAGCATCAAAGACTTTGGAGAGCAGATACAGGCAAAATTGAAGCGAAATGAGTTGGAGTTGTATATATTGGATACACAGGTTTTAATTAAGGACGATCACAGCTTGGATTTCAGTTCGACAAGGTTTGTGGAGGTTTAGCTTCTTTTTTTTTAACAAGCTTCATAACAATGCTGCTGTTCTATTTTCAGTTCATGTTTTCAATTGTCGAGACACGGTTCGGCGTTGCCACCGCAAGAAATGCAAAAGATTATGGATTCAGACGATATTCGTCAAAATTTACTGGAAACTTATTCAAAATATTCGGTGAGTGTGGTCGATTCATGTTCGGTGCGTCGAAACTTAGCAGTTGCTAGTGTTATTCGATCACCGGGAACATGGTTGGTGCTATTGGCCATATTTATTGGCATATCGGCAATAATTGCTACGTGTACGGCATGCTGTTTGGCTAGACGGTAAAACGAATTAATTTCGAAATTGTACTGGCGATTTTGTTACTGTTTTCAACTATGTATTTAGGTACAAATCTCAGTCACAACGTTTAATTCAGCCGAGAGTTATTTCGGAACCATACGGTACAGCCACACCGGTCATTTATGCGGAACCAATCTATGGACCAATGTAATGTACGGCTATCGAAATTGGTCGTTTCACTTTAATGGACAGTATTTTCGTTAGGCAAAATTTTAACAGACAATTACTGTACATTTAACTGGCCGATCATAATGTATACTTAGAACACGATATAGATTAAATCTTTGTACAAAACGAATTTTATAAATAGCAACGGGAATAATATATTACTAACAATACTCGATTTAGTTAATTTATTTCAAATATGAAATGTTTAAGATGAATAGCACCGAACAAACACCTGTGCTAAATCTTTAGCTAGACAAACTTTTTTGCAAAGAGCATAAGCCCAATAATAGTTTTTCTTTTCGTAAAGTTTCTTTTTTTAGTTTAAATTTTGGCTTGCTAAAAATTTAGCAGAGGTGCGAAACACCGGTACAACAACCAATTTTTAGCGTAAAGCTATGGAAACATTTTGTCATTAATTATTGTGATATACCATAAAATGTCATTAATTTTTAGTTTTCTTTTAATGGAAAGTAATGTTTTGATTGAGGTAAAAAAATTTTGGTAGAAAACATTTCATTTATTATTTTACATTAATTAATTATTGGGAATAAATAGAATAGAATTTTTAAATTTAGATTTTTATTTTAATAATGTCGAAGCTTCTTTGAAACTTTAAATAGATAGATAGTTTTTTTGTGTATACAGAACATCTGTGAAAACTTTAATTAAATCTGATAATTAGAAAAAAAAAATCGTAGAACAATAGTCGTTTTCGCAATAGAGGTGCTCGGGACACCATTTTCCATGTGCGATCCTGCTTCTGTCAATACTAAAATTGAATCTGAGAATTAAGGAGTTGTGCAATACTACCCAAAAACAATAAGGGTCTATTCATCGGTGCCATACAACTTCTGTGAAAAATCAAGACGATAGCTTGACGCGTCTGAAATCGTCCGAAAAAACGGCCAGGGTGCGAGCAAGCGACCACAAAAAATAATTGTTTAGCTCAAATCTTCCTTAAAAGAAAATGGATTTTTGCGCTCACCTTAAAATTTTGAGGCAAAATATTTTCATACATATTTAATATTTTTATATGAAGTAAAATAGCATCGAATTACGACTTCTTATGATAAACGTCTTAGGACTAATCAACATGCAATGGCCGTCATGTAGAGAAAGATTAATAGTTTTCTATTACATACAATGTGCCGAGGTCATTACGGTGAACATTTCTCCTGAAAATATTTGATTTTGATACATATTTGAGCAACGATCACCTATGACCTTACTCTACTTCTTTTTTCAATGCCGAGTATTGTCCCAAGCCTTTTCCTTGTTAAAATCACGTTGCTATGGTGGTAAACTTGCGAAAACCGTACCTAGCAACAAGGTATTGAACCTATGAAATTTTGTATTGCAGATGCCACAAAGAGTCCAGTGAGAATATAATATATGGAAAATGTATGCTTTAAAAATGATTTGGAATTTGGACGAGAATAAATCCACAGTCGTCAACTGATCTTGGTAGCTCAATTGGTAGAGCAGTGGAGTACCAATCATTTGGTTACTGGTTCGAGTCCTTTTTTGCGTAAAGATTACATTTCGAGTATACACAAACATATATTCAAAAAGTATTTCATTAGAAATATGTTGTTCGCATTCTCGAACAGAAAGTCGTACGAACCTCCCTTTGGGCGCAAAAATTTGAATTTGTTTAAAAACGAAAACCTGAATAATAAAACTTGATTTCAAGTCCAGATTTGATGAACAACAACGAACTGAAAATCAACGTCGATAACGAAACGGATTATAGAAATACTACTAAATACCTCAACCACACTATTAACTAGAAAAATTAAAGAACAGTGGTTCTGGCAACAAGAATTGAAAAAAAAAATATGCCTGACTTGCTGGACTCCTTTGTAACCAGGCAGATATCGCCAAATTTTACTAAGCTGGAAGACAATTTTGAAATGAGATGAGACCGACTCTGATTAACAAAACGACAGTTTCGAAATCGAAATGGAAAGCAAAGTAATCTATAGTTACAGCTAAAACTGTCTGGCAATTGGAAGTAGAGTCAGAGAAATTTATTGATCTTTTCCAGAAAGCAGCTTTGAATAGCACCAGAGAAGTCGTGACTAAGACCTTAGACAATAATTATCCTATATGGAAATCAGAAGGCCGGTCCAAGAAAAAATAAAAACTAGAATATGGCAACAGTCAACATCTCCAATCGACAAATTCCAAAGAATAAGACACAACAACTCAAAAGGGAAATCCAGAAACTGAATGAAAAATTCTTTGCATCGTACATAGAAAATTATATGCGGCCTCGGGATAATAAATCAAGGGCAGAAGGAGAAATTAGACCCATAGCGTATATGGAGGTTGAGCTAGGGAAATCAAGCACTTGAAGTCGAAAAAGGCTCCGAAATAAATGACATTATCACGGGCGAAATTCTTAGACAACTGCCAAAGAAAGTTATGGTTATGCTGACTAACCTATTCAATACTGAACCAGGTTTAAAGAATCACGGATACAATTGAAGGTCTTTGGAGAAAAAACAACTGTGTTCGTCGATGCGGCTCAGGCATTTGATATGGTTTGGCGCGACGGCCTTATCCACAAGCTATTTCCGAGTAAAACAAGAAGACGAATACTCTGAACAGAAAGAAGTCAGGACTGGGTTGTCTCAGGGTAATGTCCTGGACCTAGTACTGTATCTTTTATACACAAGTGATATAGAATGTTCGTAAAAATGGCAATTTTTTCCGATGAAACTGCATTGTTGGCGACTAAAAAACTGAGCAGGAAGCCACGAATAGACTTTAACAGGTAGACCAAGCGATAAAAAACCAAACCTAATAAGCTAGAAACCCGTTTATGTTAATTTTGCAAACAAAAGATTGGCCACAATAAGCCTTAATGGAGTCATCGTGTCGTACGAAAAAACAGACAAATACCTTGACATGACATTTGACGCCAAACTTAGATGAAAGGAGCTATAAAAAAAGAAAAAGGCCAAATTTAATCTAAGATACAAACAATAATAATTACTGGCTAATAGGATGCAATTCGAAACAGAAAACGCCAAGAGCCGAAATAGCGAAATAGCTGATCGGCGAGGATAAAGATGTATCGATCGCAGCAAGAACCCGATTGATGGGAATTCGCCGATTGCTTCAAAAAGGCGGTTCGGCTAAACGCTAAGTGGAAATTATAAGCATGCGAATGTAATATTTTGTCGTGTTACAATTAGCATAACAATGAAATTGATGAGTTGCACCAGTTGGTAAAATGATCATTTCAAATCGATATTGGCATTAAAACAATTACGCTACGATCCAAGAAAGACAAAGTAAATTAAGAAATTTATGACGAGCAGTTCAAGAAAACAGAAGAATTTAAAAGACCAATTTCCAAAAGCCGTCGATACAATCAAAGACAACATAAATGTATACCAACAATGTAATTAAAGTCGTCGCTGTATAACGGAGGCCTAACCGCGTGTTACTGCATAGACAAAAATGGAAAAACATATTTACATTCAATTTGAATTTAGAGAAACACATGGGCGAGACTGATAACTGGTAAAAGTCGATCATACAAGCGAGAAATACTTTCCTGATCATCGGCAACATGATATTAAAAGTAGTATGGCAAAATGGAATCCAATGGGACGAATTAGTTAACGACGACGATATTTACGAAAAGTGGTGCAGAAAATTAGAATTCCGAATGAGCACATCAATCAATAGTCAACTGCATGTGTGTGCTAAACTCAAGCGAAGATATGGCATATTTTAGAATTACGTCAAAAGACTCCATCGAAGTATCACCGTTGAAATTTATTTCGATATTCGATTGGAACTTCAGGTAGCAGTGCTCACACGCAGATTGTCTGAACTTGTTTGCGGCAGACATAGTATCTATTTCGCTGAAAGTTCAAGGGATAATTGCTCAAAGAATTCTTGGAACATCGACGAGGAATTCTTCGACGAATTCTTTGAGGAATTCCGAGAAATTCATTGAAGAATTCAGAAGAATTCCGAGGAATTCTTTGAGACACATTTTTTTCAAATATACTACTTAACGGATTCCATTTGTGTATGGTACTAGACATTCCAGCATCTAAAATAATAATAAGTTTGTGGTGCAATGACTGAGCGAAATTTGGGAACACAGCGATGCAAACGAATGGCACTGTGTATACCAACCGATTAAAACGTTGCAGATATTACTATGAGATACTCGAAAAGTGCTGAATTT
>JANTEX010282583.1:0-11429 GCA_024741295.1 Macrocera vittata | reverse complement strand
AATACATATATATCTATTTTAAAGTATATTATATATATATAATATAATATATATATTTATATATATATATTTATATTAAATAAGCTTGGTAAATAGTTATGTACTTACTAAATTCCGTCATTGCACACATTTTGTTCAATTTATTTTCACATTATGTATATTTTACTTTTTTCGTGATAAGCACACACTGTATAGTCGTATAGGTTTTTACTTCGATATGAGAAAATATTTTTATAACCTGGGATTTATTGTGTGTTCTGTCTAAATTAACAAATATTATTAATTATATTAAATGATTTATTTAATCAGCGTAATTAATTTTATTATGAAAGATTGAAGTAGCGCACGGGACCGACAGTTCTATGGTCGTGAGTTCGAGTCCCACTCGTAGCCCATATTTTTCAAGAGATTTTTCATTTGAGATTTACTTCAATCTTTCAGATTAAAAATGTTTTTAATTTAACTTTCCATTGCTGTTAATCGATATTTAATTATAGGTAGTTCGAAATATTTTAGTAAGGTAAAAGTCCAAAAGAAGTCTATTGGAGAAAAAAAGGAAGATATTGTCAAACTTCCTTTTTGAGCTGAAAAATATGTTATTTAGGGTTTTTGGTTTCCCTCATTTAAAATTTTGCTTGAGATTATAAAATGGGAATTTTTCATTGAAGTTGAAAACGTTTTATGAAATTTAATATTTGCACATATTTTTTATTAAAGTTTTTCATTTTATTTTTTATTATTATGGAGACATGTGTTGGTATAATAAAAAAGGTTTTGATGAATTTTTCGCTTAGTTTTCCACAAAAATTATAACCCATTACCAATATCACTAAATCTACTTATTACAGTCTTTAGAATAAAAGGTTGCCATCTTGAATCGTTCATTTTGAATTTTTGAAACCTGATGGCAAATTTGGAATCGTCGACAGCGATCTGAAAAGCATAGGAAACTTGAATTTGTTTTTTTTTTATTTTTTCCTGACGTTTTACTATTTAGTATGAGTAAGTCAAACACTGCCAGATATTGGATAATGATTAGGCGTGATCTCAATCAATACGGAAAGCCCACATGTATGCTATGTCAAAAAGGAAACTTGTTTTCAAAACAATCCGATGAAATTCAGAAAAAATGGCCACCATCTAACATACGCAATTTTGAATTTCCAAAATCAGATGCCACATTCGTACTCAGCGACCTAAAAACCTAACCTTTATAATTATCCGATGAAATTTGAAAGAAAAATGACACTATCTTGGAGCTGCCATTTTGAAATTTCGAAATTATTATGCAAATTCGGAATTAGCGACCTGAAAAACATCAGAGCACTATTTTTCAGATCAGTTGCCAAATCCGGATTCAGCTACCTCGAAAGTCTTTAAAAAGTATTATTAAGCACAAAAACATATTTTTTCGGGTCTTAGTTGTAAAGTTTTTGATTTAAAATAACTACATTTATTTAGCAAGAGAAAATATTTAACAAAGTAATAGTTATTTTACTACAAATTTTAATTATTTCAATTAATTTATCTTTCGCGATGTTTGAATTTGTATACGAAATTTTGTCTAAAGCTACATGTGTTCACCAAAAAAATGAATCCACTATTTTTTTTCTGTGTATTACTTTCAGATTATGGACGAAACTTTTGTTTGCGTGCCAATGTACATATATGAAATACACAGTATATATAATGGTGCACTGTTTGAAAATGGTTACATAACACAAGCAACAATACCACAGTATTGTAGCCCTCTCACTATATATAGGGATACACCATATTTTACACAGATATTTAAGCAAAATAACAGGAGAAAATGTGTGAAATCATTATTTCGCTTTATATAAATGGCCAGCTATTAAGGTGTAACAGCAAAAAAAAAAGGAAGATTATATAGCTTCAGTAAGGGTATATAGATTTGAAACAAAAGTGGGGACAATAGTTAATGTTGGGAAGATTTTGACTGTAAAGAATAGTCTTACTTTAAAGCAATATTAAGACGGCATATTGGTATGTCAAAAATGGCAGGCTGGAAAGCGGTGTGACATATTCTCAAGTGACTTATCCTCTCCAAATTTTTAATGAGAGTAAGTCACAAGGAAACTGTAACAAGTTCTCAAATAACTTATTGTCACTTAATCTTGGTGAGTATAAGTCACATCTGCAGGGCACCTGTGACTTATTCTTAAGTGACTTTTCGTCACCAATTTTTTAGTGAAAATAAGTAACAGGGCAACTGAGACTTATTCTCAAGTCTATAACGTCACCAGCTTTTCGTGAAAATATGTCATAGCTGCATTGCGACTTATTCTCAAGTGACTTATAAGGCCCTTTAGAATAAGTCACTAATTCTCAAGTGACCTCTAAGGCACTAGAGAATAAGTCTCTAATTCTCAAGTGACTTATAAGGCACTTGACTTATTCTCACAGAAAATTTGGAGACGATAAGTCGCTTGAGAATAAGTTACAGTGCAGATGTGACTTATTCTCACGAAAAATTAGTGACGATAGATAGCACTTGAGAATAAGTCACAGTTGGCCTGTGACCTTTTTCTCACTAAAAATGTAGTGCCGAAAGGTCACTTAAGAATAAGTCATAGGTGTACTGTGACTAATTCGTTACCAAATTTTTAGTGTAAATAAGTCACAGGGCAACTGTGATTTATTCTCAAGTGAATATCGTCAACAACTTTTCGTGAGAATAAGCCACAGCTGCTGGAGATGTGACTTATTCTCACCAAAAATTTGGTGAGTCAATTGATAATAATCCATAGTTTCCGTGTGAGTTATTCTCACTAAAAATTTGGAGACGATAAGTCCCTTGAGAATAAGTCACAGCGCCAGAAAAGTCACAAGGCAACTGGGACTTATTCTGAAGTGCCATATTGTCAACAAAGTTTTCGTGTGAATAAGTCACATCTGTGCTGTGACTTATTGTCAAGGTACTTAACGTCACCTTATTTTTAGTGAAAATAAGTCACCGGGCAACTGTGACTTATTCTCAAGTCTATATCGTCAACAACTTTTCGTGAGAATAAGTCTCAGCTGCTGCAGATGTGACTAATTCTCACCAAATATTTGGTGACGATAAGTCAATTAACAATAATTCACAGTTTACCCGTGACTTACTCTCACTAAAACTTTTGAGACGATAAGTCATTTTAGCATAAGTCACAGCGCCAGAATAAGCCACATGGCCAGAAAAGTCACAAGGCAACTGTGACTTATTCTGAAGTGCCATATCGTCATCCAGTTTTCGTGAGAATAAGTCACATCTGCGCTGTGACTTATTGTCAAGTGACTTATCGTCACCAAATTTTTAGTGAAAATAAGTCACAGGGCAACTGTGACTTATTCTTAAGTCTATATCGTCAACAACTTTTCGTGAGAATAAGTCACAGCTGCTGCAGATGTGACTGATTCTCACCAAAAATTTGGTGACAATAAGTCAATTAATAATAATTCACAGTTTGCCCGTGACTTATTCTCACTTGAGCATAAGTCACAGAGCCAGAATAAGCCACATGGCCAGAAAAGTCACAAGGCAACTGTTACTTATTCTGAAGTGCCATTTCGTCATCCAGTTTTCGTGAGAAAAAGTCAAATCTGCGCTGGACTTATTGTCAAGTGACTTGTCGTCACCAAATTTTTAGTGAAAATAAGTCACAGGGCAAATGGGACTTATTCTCAAGTATATATCGTCAACAACTTTTCGTGAGAATAAGTCACAGCTGCTGCAGATCTGACTTATTGTCACCAACAATTTGGTGACGATAAGTCAATTAATAATAATTAACAGTTTCCCTGTGACTTATTCTCACTAAAAATTTGGAGACGATAAGTCACTTGAGAATAAGTCACAGCGCCAGAAAAGTCACAAGGCAACTGTGACTTATTCTGAAGCGCCATATCAAATTTTCGTGAGAATAAGTCACAACTGCTCTGTGACTTATTGTCAAGTGACTTATCGTCACCAAAACTTTTGTGACTTATAGTCACGAAAAATTGGTGACGATATGGCCCATTTTGGTGACGATACTATACGTCTTATTTTTCTTCTTAGAATAGAATACGCAGTGACGATTAGTCACTTGAGAATAAAGTTATAGTTGCTCTGTGAATAATTCTCACCAAAACTTTTGTGAGAATAAGTCTCCGCGCCAGCTGTAATTTAGAAATATTTGACCGCTTCAAGTAATTTACAATTTTGATCATAGGATACGGCTCATTTGCAGGAGCTATGGTATTTATAATTTAATTAGTTTTATTGGTAAAAATCTTTTAACGGATCCACATTAAACTCTGCATACGCACTAATCTGACTCTATTGCAATTTAATTAAAAAGGCTAACTCTCTTAGGCACAATTTATTAACTTAGGTCAGTTCGTCATACATATGTTGGATAAGACTGAGACAAAACTCCCCGACCAAAAATTCGCGAATATCTGTGCATTAGAAATATATTGACGACTTTCGGTACGATGTAACCTAACGAACGTAAGCGGTTGACTAAATTGGTCATGTCATGTGGATCCGGATTATTAGCTTCTACAAACATTTCGTCCGGGTATGTTCAATGTTTGTCTATACAGAATTTCAGCCAATGAAATCGTCCCACCATGCCGTTAGACGTAGGTTGAAACGGTCATGTTTCAATGTCATGACAGCTAAATACATTGGTTATTATATAGTGGAAAGACAAAGACGTATCTTTATAAATGGACTAAAAACTTGGTCTAAAGGGTTTTTGGGGATTACAAATCCGAGGCCAGATTTTGATCTGAACAAAACTAGCGCGATTGGACTAAAAACCGAGGTCTAATCGGTTGTTGGGATTGGTGATTGCGAATCAGGGGCCAGATATTAATTTTGACCCCTTCTACTTAAGGGGAGTCAGAACAAAACTTTAAGTCCAATGGGACTAGTTTTACATACAGACCTCTCCCTCCCCTGGTGAGGGGTCAAAATGAAAGTCTGACTTCAGTTGCGTAATCTGCGACCCCAAAACTCCCAAAACCAAGTTTCTAGTACAAACGGACCAATTTTACATTCAGACCTCCGGGAGGGGTCAAAATAAAAATCTGACCTCAGATTCGTAATCTGCAATTCCAAAAATATCTCCCTCCCCTAAAGAGGGAGAGAACAAAATAAAAATCTGACCTCAGATTTTTAAACAGCGACCCTTAAACCCCTAAGACAAATCTTTTAGTCCAATGGAGTTAGACTTACATTCAAACCCCTCCCTCCCCTAAGGAGAGAGGTACATTCGGACTAATTTTACATTCAGACCTCTCTGTTCCCTAAAGAATGCAGGGTCAAGTATAAGTCTGACCTCAGTTTCGTAATCTGCGACCCCAAAAACCCATAAAACAAAGTCATTAGTACAATCGTACAAGTTGTACATGCAGTCCTCACTCTCCCCTAAAGAGGAAGGCTTAAAAATAAAAATTTGACCCCAGAGTCGTAATTTGCTAATCCATAAACCCCTAAAACCTAGTTTTTCGTACAATCGTATTAGTTTTACATTCAGACTTCTCCCTCTCCTAAAGAGGGAAGGGACAAAATAAAAATCTGACCTCAGATTCGTAATCAACAACGCCAAAATCACCTAAAACCAAGTTTTAAGTACAATCAAACTAGTTATACCTTCAGACCCTAAAACCAAGTTTTTAGTATCATCAGTTTGACATTCAGAGCTGTCCTTCCTCTATAGAGGAAGAAGTCAACATACAAATCTGAACTCAGATTCAAAATCAGCGACCTCAAAATCAACTAAAACCAAGCTCTTAGTCCAATGGAGCTAGTTTTACATTCAGACCCCTCCTTCTCCTAAAGAGGACTAGTTTCGCTCTCATAAAGAAGGATGGCCAAAATAAAAGTCTGATCCCAGACTCTTAATCAGAGATCCCAAAAACTTCTAAAATTAGGTTTTCAAGCCAATTTGATCAGTTTTACGTTGAGACCCTACGCTTCCCTAAAGAGAGTGACGCAAAATAAGCGACTCCAAAAATCTCTGCGAACAAGTTTTTCGTTCACGGATTAAGATACATATTCGTGTTTCCATTATAGGTACATTTGTGCCTATCCGGAAACACAAGGGTTAATGACCCTGATGCCAGGTTGTGCGATTGAGTAAAGTTAGTCGAAAATGAAGCGACGAAGAGATTCAGGAATCCATGTACGGTTTTTTTCCCTGTTCTTGTATCCCAATGAATATGGAGTATTCTGTACTATGCTTTTTCGTGACTTGGTGTAATGTTGATAAAATGGGTGATGAGGATGGACTACGTCGTGGTCTGCAAACTGGTAATTTGCCTCTCATTCAAAATTTGGTGTACAACACTGTGCCTTGCTCGATAATTGAAATTGAGCGCTGCAGTGAGAGAAGGACATTAGGGCACAATAGTTCTCGAAATGGACCATCAAATGAAATATCGATAGGAGAAGTTGTGTTGACCATAGCGTAATGAGCAACTGATTTGGCGGAAGTTGTGGTGTCGATTAATCGTTTTGATTTAAGATCAATTAGAATATCAAATTTAGCTAAAAAATCTGGATTCGGTCTATTTTTTTTCGGACCGCTTCTTGTGTACAACATCTCTGCAGAAGCCGAACAGAAACGGTAACTAGCTTCGTTCCGAATGTTTTCATTTTAAGGTTCTATTGACAGAAGGACAGAAGTAGGGATGGGCGATAACAAAAAACTATCGATAACAATAAAACTATCGACTAACTCATAATTATCGATGACTAATTGTAGTTATCGATAGTTATCGCTAGTTATCGATATTTATCTGTAGCTATCGATTGTCATCGGTAGTTATAGATGATAATTGGTACTTATCGGTGGTTATCGGTAGTTATCGAAACTATCGACGATAAAAAATTGTTATCGATAACAAAAACTTTCAATAATTATTGATATATCAAAAAAATGTCCACCCCTAGTAGGGCTGGGTGATAACAAAAAATCTATCGATTCTTACCGATAACAAAAAATTATCAACTAACTACTAATTATCGATAACTATCGATAGTTATCGGTAGTTATCGCAGTTATCGATAATTTCGGTAGTTATGTAAAACTATCAACGATAAATAATAGTTATCGAAAATTATCGATAACAAAAACTATCGACAAATATCGATGCATAAAAAATGCCCATCCCTAGACAGAAGCCGTTGTTAGACTTTAAATCATTTTGAAAATAGATTTTACATAATGAAAATCGGTTTTAATTTGAAGACGCCTGTCGTTTTTGTAAGAAACGGTATTTTTTCTCATTTGGCGCCATCTAGAATTTTTTGTAACCAAACTTATTGAGAAATATTGGTTCTTCATGACATATTTAACTTAAAGCTTTGAATATTGCTTAAAGTTAATATTTATATATTTTTAAATTGAACAGTACAATAAGAGTGCGTGGAATAAAACTTCATTGATTTGATAAAATAATGATAATTTGCGATTTTAAAAGTAAATCGTATTTGAATTAAATTAAATATATATTATACAATTTCAGGCAAATGATTAATAAACAAGGAAATTCTCTGATATACAACACTTTTGAAGAACTTATATATTTAGTCAAATCGAAAACGTATATAGAGCTGTTCATTTATCCAATTTAAAAAGAAAAAAAATATCTAATAATAATATGTAAATAGACATGTTGATCTTTGGCAAAATATATAGGAATTTGCGAATGGAAACATGAAAAAGAAAAACAAAATTTCCCAAAAAATGTTTTACATTACAAATATATAACATGCATGCGTATTTTATTCTGCTCTTTGATGTTTGACGTGAAATAAATCGATATATACTCGTGAATGTACACATATTACATAAGAGATAGTTATGTCCCACACCCAATCAACCAAGGTAGTTCTTTTAGTCTTCTGTTAGATAGTGCCTAGCATGCTGTAAATTTTAAAATTTTGTATTATCGGTTTGAACAACATTAAAGTTTTAAGTATTCAAAGTAATGAACAAATATGTTCTGTTATATACTGTTACAGCCAAAACAGACGAAAGTGTGTACAGAACGCACAATCAGAAATGGTGAATCTTTTTACTTTCTTCACTTATAACATTTAGTTCTTTAAATAATTTCCCTTCGAATTTCACTTTCGGTCGAATTTTGCTCATTTTTGTAAGTTGAGTTGAGTTTTCTGTTATTTTGTTGACGATTTTCAATCACTTCCTATCAATAGTCAATTTCTGGTCAGTGCCGATTGTTTTCTGGTCACTTTCTGGTTGATTTTCGGTGTAATCATCCGCGTTATTTTCGCCGGTGAATTAATCAACGTCACAAGCGACTGCAATAGCCCTAAATTGCTTACTAAAATTTGCATACATCTCTATTGTGCTCACCACCGCAAACCGTCCGTCGCCGTCAAGCAATACAAAATTGTTCTTTTTTCTTTCGTTACAGATTGTCGAACAATCGTGTAACAACACGTAAAACGTGTGGCTCACAATAACTCGGTTTCCCGTTTTTTTTTTGTGTACATGGACTTGAGTTGCCGAGCAAACGTGCAACGTTACTTGTAAATTCTCGAAACCATCTTATTTTAGATAGTATCGAATTTAATTGAAATAAAGTGAAATATTTATATATATATATAGGGCAGCCGATAGACGGCATTAAGTGTGTGTATGTTTTGCAGAAAAAAAATTGATTCGGTGCGTTGAAATTGGGCGCCGGTCTTTTTAATTTCTCTGGCGAAAATCGCCGGCAAACGATAATTGATTCGACGTCAAAAGGCGGACGCGTTAAGTGTTCGCGTAAAGTATCCAAACAGAAATTGGTCGTAACGATTGGTCAAAATCTGTGCGAATTGGGTCAACGGCAGGCAGAAAATATTGGCCGCCGAAATAATGCGGCACAACGAGGGGCTCCAACGGCTGCGGGAGTTCCCTTTCAACGGTAAGTCAATTTTGTTTATTTTGTTTAGTCTCTCTTTGGCCCCCCCTCCCAAATCATTTCATGTGTGTACACGTGTTACTCGTCGAATGGTTGTTGCTCAAATCACAAATCCGGTTTGCTCAAATTAAAACGGCGGCAGCAGAGTGAATGTGAGTATCTTTGTGTGTCCGTGGGGCAGATATGTTGTGATTGTCGGCTGTTTTTTTTTTTTTAATGTCGACATTCGTAATTTTAAAACGATTATTTAGATCCTATTTCCGTCATGGAATAATCTTGACAATTGAATTCCAAAGAAAAGCTGTGTGGAGACATTTTTCTGTGCCTCGTCTAACAGTGTTTTCTACCGTATTTCTTTCTTAGCAAATTGGCTGTGAAAATATCGTTTTCACTTTAAAAACGCACACTTACTGGTCTGACCCTTATTTTTGATCCATTGGTCAATCAGTCCAACAGTTCTCACTTTTCCGGATAATTGGATGTGAAAATGTCGTCTTAACCTTAAAAAAGTACACTTATTAATTCGACCGTAATTTTTAAACGATAACTCGGATTTAATTTTATTCGGTAAAAAAGTTAAGACAATTAAATGCCGAATGAAAGCTGTGTAGAGAATATTTTCTGCGCCGCTACATAATCGCTTGCCTGGTCAAGAGGTTGTGATAAACCATTCCAAACTCGGGTCTGGTATTCCTACGATGAAAAATGTAGACTATTGAATTCCGAACAGGAGCTGTGTGTAGACTTTTTTCCGGGCCCCGTCTAACAGTGTTTTCTACATAATCACGTTCTTAGCAAATTGTCTGTAAGAAAATCGTTTAATTTTTAACTCGTTTGACCGAAGTTTTGATTCGATATCTCTAAGTTTGTTATAACTAAAATTAATTAAATTAATTGAATTTCGAATAAAAGCTGTGTGGGTAAATTTTTTCTAGCTCAGTCTATCACTATTTTCTTCTAATCACATTCATGGTTAACTGGCAGTGAATATTATATGCACTTTATGTTCGTGATTGAATTAAAATATTGTTTTCACTTTAAAAATGTCCCTCGTTGAAAAAAAACTGAACTGAAGTAACTGAATTGCGAATATGAGCTGTGCGTAGAATTTCTTTTATGTCATCTAACAGTGTAATCTACATAATCACTTGCTTGGCCATTCAGCTACGAAATTATTGTTTTCACTTTAAAAAAAAACATACACTCATTAATTTGACCGAACTTTGATTTGTTAAACATCAACCAGATGCTGTTTCTGTGCAATAAATAATTTAAAACATGCATGAAGTGTTTTTAACGGCTTGAGCTTGGGTGTTTCCATCGGAGAAATCTTCTAACCATTGAACTATATTAACTGAAAATACCAACAAAATATATATATCAAATGTTTAGCAAACTAATTTAAGGCCAAAGTCTACTATCATGAAAGCTTACCGAACATTTTGTTATAGTACTTTTATTTTATTATCATCAGACCAAGTTTCGAATATGAAAATAATCAAGAATTTAGAGGTTTCAAAGTTGCAAACTCGAATGTATAACTTGGCTTCATAATATGGCTTCATCTAAGATTTTATAGTAGCAGACTAAACCCTTAAGCTCTTTAGATATTGTGTAGCGTAAAAAGTATAATTGTGCGATACGATACGACCAAATAGAAATGCCAAACATAAAAAGAAAATCTGTATTTTTTTTCATTAATACCTATTAGTTTACATATGAAATATATGGTAAAGTTGAACTTGATAGAATACGAGCTTGTTTTTACATATTTTTTTTAGGTTCATTCTGCTATTTTTTTTTTTTTGGTTTTGCCATAATTGTAGCCATTTATTAACTTTAATAGACATTTTGGCAAATTTGTGTTATATAATAAATTAGGTTCACATTTTGAATTAAGTCTCTTTGTTATCTAATAATTCTTATATATAAACACACGCTACACAACAGACATATGTGCAAACAAAAGAAAGTTCAGAAATAGGAACACCAACTTAATGTATCTATCTGCATTTAGATATATGTATGTGGCAAAATAATCGTTTTTATGTTAAAATTTTCATGATAACATCTTAATGAGTGCGAAATAAACGTAATTGAACTAGGAGGCAAAGTGAAATATTTTCGGTACGTTTTTGATATGGTATATAGTACAGTGAGCAAATTAAGTCTACTTGTCGGTATTTTTGTATGAAAATTGATAGAAAAATCTTTATTTTATTTGCAATAGATTTTGTATCCAAAGAATTGTTTTGTTTTATATTAATATGTTATAAGATTGGATTGGACTGTTGTATTGAATTGTTTTTTATAGATAAAAAAATAATATTTTATATAATTATAATTTTCTATCAATTTTCTTATGTACGAAGGCCGTACGCAGATTTATTTTGCTCACTGTACAATTGTACTTATATATTACATATGTATACACCGTCGAATATACAAATTAATATATACTTAATATTCATATTCATATTTTTTTATATATTTTTTATATT
>JANTEX010282472.1:0-11429 GCA_024741295.1 Macrocera vittata | reverse complement strand
ACCATGGAACTTTATCACATGAGGTAGCAAGTCTACCCGGGCAGTTTTCTTGATAGGCGTTTATGATCGTCGTATTAAGTACGCCGGTGGCTACTTAATACCTGTCACGTCCGTAACGCTCCCAAGAGCTCGGGAGTATCCTACCCAGTCTGTAATCGTTGGTTTTCTGAGCCGTTGCCGTCTGTCTCTCGTTTCTCTGTCAAAGCTTATGTTTCTATGATCGGACATAGATGTAGAAACCGCATTACATTTTGATCTCGATTTTAATTGAATCGCTACCACTTTTTTTACTTATGCCAGAATTGATATTTCAAGAGACTGTTTAATGGGGGCGAATTTTAAAGGGTTGTGTGGCGGAATCTGTGGAGCCCCGTATGATTGACAATAGAAACACCATTTTCGCTCTAACATGTCACGTCAATAATAATGCATATAATAATATTGTGTAGTTTTAAAAATATGTAGCTATACACATTCAATATAAAGACTATTTGTTTAGAATTTTCTCGCGATTCAGAGTGGCTTTTGCCACTCAAATTGTCATAAGTTCGCTACATGCGATTGCTGTGTACGAATCGGGCTCACGGCACGCAATTTTTTTCTTCTTCACAAGTTTTCGTACAAATTACACTGACTTAGTAACTTGCTTTGAAAAAAAAAATGCAAAAACATGGCATTGTTCATATTTACGATTTAGTTTAGATTGACACATTGATACGCGCGCATTCTTATATGTCATTATCCAGTCGACGAACACAATGACGATGAAATAAAATAGATTAGGCGTCTTTTTCAGTGCATTAGCTATCTATTTATACGCATTGTCTACCTACAGTTACAAATTATGGATTACGGTGGCATGAATTTAAGAAATATTTGCTGAGAATTCATGAGCAGCTGTGCTAAAGTGCCCCTTCCAAAGAGGGGCCCCTAGTTTGATAAAGATGAAAACTTTGAAAACCTTTGCCAAAATCGTAGGCCCAAATTGGTGGCATCCTAAAAAAGGGAAAACTTCTCCACACAGGCGAATACAGGAGCAAACAAGGCTATCCTCCATTATACAGGCCCAATATAGCAGATAATGTCACCTATTTGCGGTTTCAAAATCATAAGGGTTCTATTACTCGATTTCACCTTCTGTGAAAAAATCAAATCGAATAGCTCAAACGGTTCGACCGAAATCGTGCAAAGAAAAAAAAATAGGCAAGCGAGTAAACAAGCCTGCGAAAAAGCATTTTTAAACAATTTTTTATTAAGTTTACTAACTATTACAGAAACTACAATTTTCTTATAACAATTTTCAACTCTTTGCAGACACACACCAAGTAAATTGTTCGCCGGACTGGATGAAAGTCAGCATTGTTCTGCCGCCACACCGTATAGTGGCAACACCTGCACAGCTAGCGTCTGATGTATATTTGGAAGGAATGAAAGGTTATCCAAATGAAAAATGTCAACCGGAAATTGTAAATAATATTGCACTGTTTCGACTGTCACTGAAGGACTTTTATCAATGTGGTGTCACGAGAATAGTTAACAAATTAACGGTAATGTTATACACATTTGTCTACAAGCAATTAATTTCATAGACTTAAAGTGATTTTCTATTATTGTTCTGAATGTTAGGGAAAAGTTGTGTTTCATCACAGAATTATCATTCAAACAGCAGACTCAAAAGAGATGGTCAATGTAAAATGTATTATAACGTCCGGTCCAATGTACAATGTGACGCGACAGGGTCACAGCATTGCAAGACGAGATGTTCTACCAGCTGGATTCGAGGAACCAATGTAAGTGTGATCTTGTGTACTATTGCAAAATTCCAAATTGCTATTTTCTCATATATATATACATATATATTGCCGATTTAGTGATCTAGAGATTACGACATCACTGACCGAACGTGCACCTGAACCAATATTGGGTGTTGCCGTTCGACAAGATGGCCGAATTGTTACCGGCGAATTAAACGTTAGTCCTGGCACACCATTGTCTATGGAAATTTATTTGGACAAACAATCCGCACCAGTTTACGGTTTGGGTGTAACATACATGCAAGTTACTGACACAAAAAGCCAAGAAGAGACAATCATATTCAATGGGTAAGCATTTTATTTCTGTACACAATCAAACATAATATCTGATAATGAATATTTTATCGTTTGTATGGATGTATATTGACAGATGTTCGGTTGATCCGTATTTGTTCGACAATTTCAACACAGTTGATGGTGATTTTCTGACGGCCAAATTTAGGGCTTTTAAGTTTCCTGACTCAACATACGTACAATTTCGGGGAACCGTTAATGTGTGTCTGGATAAATGCAAAGGAGTTCAGTGCAGCAACGGCCACATTGGCTACGGACGCCGAAGACGAGCCATTGATTCACCATCTATCGATCCGAATAAAGTGTACGAAATTTCGATGACAACGTTTATAAAGGTGACAAACGAAGTCGGAAGTGATCAAAGTTAGTATTTTTATTGCATCTTTTTTTTTACGCTCGTTAGTAATAGCTATGAGGTAGAAAGTAGGTTGTCTTTCGAAGTGGAACAAACTGGAAGTGGAACATATTGGAAGTTTAACGTGGACTAAAATGACATTAAGTTTTCACAGATCTTCTTCTTTAAACGTGATTCCGCGTTTAGATAGACAAACCACGTATGCCAAGTAGACCCTTTGTGCACAACAATTGTATTGCCACTTGAAATCTCTGCCTGAATTTCTTACAAATTCAAGCATGTAATTCAAAACACCTTTGCGGGACATCCTATTGTAAGCTCTCGTCGATACCCATTAGGGCGGGACGAGAACAACCAAAGTCAGACACATTGTATCATCTTCTAGACAACATGTTGAACAAAGTGTGCTTGGCAGGAAACCTATTGATGGTAGGTTTGCATGTTACCACAAATCTCACTTTCGCACGATAAAGCTTAAAATAGACCCTCGATGTGAGACCACATACCCTTCCAACAACTTTCCTAGTCGAAAAGGAACATTCTGTGACTTTTTAATGGCCGCAGACTATATGATCTTTCCAACTGAGCTTCCTATCAAGAATGACTCCTAAGCACCTCGCAGTTTTGGACAGCTTCAAACGTCGTCAATTTATGACAATCGGTGTCATACTAGGCTCACTGTTTGAGAACAAAACAGTTTCTGTTTTTGTCGGGTTTGCAAAAAGGCCGTTCTCGACGCACCAACAATCAACGATCCCTAGTACCCTCGAGACCAGCTCTCCAACCGTGTTCTCACACAGGGCGCTGATCAGTATAGCGACATCATCTATAAAAGCTTAGTCACTCTAATAGACAATCAAAGACAAGACACTACAGAAGGGGAGACAGAACTCCTCCTAAAGTGCATCCTTTGCCAATGGTCCTTATCCTGGCAACAATTCGCCGTCTGTCGAGCATTGCAGCGGTCCAGTCTATAAGACTTGCATTTATGCCATGTTCCCTGGCAGCACGACAAATTGTCTCCAAGTACATGTTGTCAAACACACCTTCGATGTCAAGCAAGGCACCGATCGCAATTGCTGTCTGTTAACCCATTAAGCTCTACGGGTGCGAAGGCGCGTCAAAGCAAAACACGACTTTTTAAAAAAGCATATCTTGAATTCAATATCATCATAGCATGGAAGAGTTAAGGGATGAACATTTTTTAGACTTCTGACCATAGGCGGATCCAGGTCAATATTTCGGGAACACACCGACTATCAACAACCCTAACATCCAGGTCACACCCATTGAATCCTGGAAAATGTGCTTCCATTAGTGCCTGAAATGTTTGCAGGTAAAAAAACGACCATCCACTATTCTGATGATACCCTCTTTAGGGCATTTTTCCTTTGCAAATATCTTATGCAGTCTAGCGCCTTTCCATGACCCTTCTTTCAAAAGATTTTTGACGAACCAGCAACTTGAAATTTCGCTGTGCAGATTTATTAATTTCGTGCGAGTATCGAGAATCGTCGTTTTGTTTCCTGGCTGCATTCCATGCCCGTCTGGCCTTAGTCCGCGGCCTGTTCAATTCAGCGTTTAACGACGGACAGTCAGACTTGCGTCGCGCAACGTAAAGTGGACACGCAAACTCGTACTATGCAGTGATAACATAACTTACACCGTCGGCTCAGAATTTCAACACAAGAGGTTGATATCAGACCTTGAGTGTCAAGAGAACTCTACTACACTGTTGAATGACGACTGTGGTAAGGTCAAGGACTTTACTACGAGAAGCAGTCATGAAAGTGGGTTCACAACCTAAGTTTGCAACCTCAAGGTTAGGTCAAGGACTTTACTACGAGAAGCAGTCATGAAAGTAAGTTCACAACCTAAGTTTGCAACCTCAAGATGCCAAAGAAAATTTCCTGGACATCCTGAAAATGCCGTAATGTGATATTACAAAAATGTTGAGTCCGAAAAATTCTAGAGAAAATTATTGTAAATTAGAGCGAAGAATCCAGTTTCGGACTGTTCCAGAGATTTATTCTAAATTGCAGGGGATTTTAATAAATACCAGGCAATTTACAGAATTATTGTAGAAGGGAGAGCCGATAATTGTCATTAGTGCGGTCCAAAATGAATATGTATTTACAAATATACTTATCTCGTCACTTTTAGTAAATAATTATACAACCTGAAGGTATAGTACATTTTAAGCACCTAGCACCGGTGCTAGAGCATATTTTTTATGAAGCAGTGGAACATTTACTATTATGATAATTTTTACAGATGCACAGTCCAAGTCTTTGGTAGCTAGATATTTGCTAGATATTCGTTCGATATATAGATTAAATATTTTATTCTATTGTACATATTAATACATTAACATTAATTATACACTGTTTCCTATTTATGTTAATAGATGCCATAACAGAATTGGAACAAAAACTGAAACAACTGAAAATTGCCAATCAAAAACTTGAGCGAAATAGCAGAGGTAGCATTTTCGAAAGTGTGCACGATCGAAAATTTGACCAACAACAACAACAACAGCAGCAGCTATTAGACGCAACAGATGCAATTGTGGAAGAAACAACTTTATTTCGATTTCAGAGCAATGGTGCTACGGCTACATGTGCCAGCTATTTAAGTTATTCTATTATTTTAACTTTATTAAGTCCGTTGAGCTTTGTGATTAAACGGTTCCTGTGAATACATACACAAAATGTATAAAATGGTATGTTAAAAGAAGAAAATTCAAAATTTCACGTTAAATAACATAAAACACTTAAGGGTGTATGGATAAATTAAAAAAGTTCAGCTAAAAGCTTAGAAAAGTTCACGCAAAGAAATAGATAACATTCTTATTCTAATTGTTTGTTTAATAAAATACCACAGAAAACTCGAGTACACTCGTTTTTAAGCGATCAAAAATTAAAAATGTGCGTTGATAACATGCTTATTAGTAATAAGAACTAAAAACTTAATTATCATCAGCGTGCTGTGCCACGAATTTCTATATTAGACATTTATAGTAATTAGGTTAAACGACTCGAACAAAATTTAAATTAATTAGTTATAACAATGAATGGAACTCGATTTAGGTTTGGAAAACTTACGTTTTGTGATTCTTTTTCTGGTCATAGACATATAGAAATGAAAAACCAATAAAATAATATAAAATAAAAATATAAAATTATATTTCAAATTAAGTTCGAAATATTTATGTCGAGACCCACACGCAAAACCGAAAATCAATGAACGAAAAAGTATGTCAAAAGGAAAATGGATCAAAGTTAGAAAATATTTTCAGACCCATTTTCGATGTTCCACCAAAATGGACAGGAGTGGAATTTTTCAATAAACACATAGAGTAAAAATGTATAAATTTTTCCAGGGAACAAATTTTCCGGCTACCGTGGTCGTGGAAGCGAGAAAATTCGGTCAAAAATCGTGAATTTTTTTCAATTTTCAATTGAACCACCAACTTTAAGGGAATTTCATGGCCTATCGATTGGTATTAGACTCAAGGTGCTATCACAATTACGAGCTGAGCCTCAACCGATCTACGATACCCTTGCAACAAACACATTTTCAAACCAAGTGCGGAAAAAATTTACAATTTGGTATCGCTGCAACAGTGCCAAACACATATCCAAAGGACATTTGCAAATTCAAAAAAAAATGGTCCGAAACTCCTGTATCTCCGAAACGAGCAGAGATATAAAAAAACGGATTTCACCATCTACTTTGTCGTCGAAATTCTACTAAAAGTGTATCATTACTTTATCCGGAAAATGCCGTTCGAATTTCGCGATTTGTATGGGGAATGCCGTACTAGATCAGTGCTTGAAAGTCAATTCTAAGCAAGATGTCGAAAAACGGATTTCACCATCGTGTTAAGCGTCGAAAATCTACTAAAAGTGCATCATTACATTTTCCGAAAAATGACTTTAAAATTTCCCGATTCGTAGGTATAGAGAATGTCGGACTCAAGTACGACATTCTCCATACAAATCGCGAAATTTCAACGGCATTTTCCAGATAATGTAATGATACAGTTTTAGTAGATTTTCGACGCCTAACACGAAGCCGAAATCCGTTTTTCGATATCTTTCATAGAAACTGACTTTCTAGTACCGGTCAAGTACGACATTCTCCATACAAATCGGGAAATTTCAAAGACATTTTCCGGAAAATGTAATGATGCACTTTAAGTAGATTTTCGACGCTGGGCAAGATTCTGAAATCCTTTTTTCGATATCTCTGCCCGTTTCGGAGATACAGGATTTTTTGAACTTTTTTTCGAAAAACAACTTTTTTTCGAATTTCCAATTGCCCTTTGCATATGTGATGGCCACAATTGTAGCGATACCAAAATGTGAAAATTTTCCGCACTGGGTTGAAAAATGGCCGAGTTATGGTCGAAAATGTGTTTTTTGCAAGGGTTTTGTAGATCGACTGTAGCTCAGCCCGTATTTGTGATAGTACCTGAAACCTTATACCAGCCGATAGGTTATTCCCTTCCCTTAAAGTTGGTGGAAAACCTTTTTTTCGGAAAACTTTTCGAAAACTTCGAAAAGTTCAATTGAAAATTGAAAAAAAATTGCAATTTTTGACCAAATTTTCTCGCTTCCACGACCACTGTAGCCGGAAAATTTGTTCCCAGGAAAAAATTCTACATCCTTTTTCTATGTGTGTAGCGAAAAAATTATAGAAAAATTCCACTCCCGTCCACTTTGGTGGAACATCGAAAATAGATCTAAAAATATTTTTGAAACTTTGATCCACAATAACTCGGAAACGAAAACTTTGAAAAATAATCCGTTGACACCTTTGGAAAGCCCGTCAAATTTTATACAAAATAGAGTTGGTCCGGTTTCGAAACTCGAAAATTCGTTTAACAAAAACTGCGTTCTAAAAGTGCTGTTTTTTGGCCAGTTTTCCCTCTTATCGCAAAACGCAAAAGAAAAGTGATTTTTTTTCTCGCGCACACACACTCCCGTGTGTGCTTTATTTCGTGCTTAAAAGTTGTTTTTTTTTTCGCGCACACACACCTGTGTGCTTTTAACTTCGTTCTTAAAGTTTATTTTTTTTCTTCGGTTGTAATTAAGTTTCCATTTCAGATATAAAACCTAACATGAAAAAAGTGTTGCCATACCGGACTTGAACTAGGTACCACGGCGGCGTGAAGCTATGCCACACACCACTGAAGCTTTCAGTCATATCTGCTTACTGAATTAAACTCGTACCTAAGCGGGATGAGCAAATTTTTTTGAACTCGTTTTACTTCGACAATAATATTTGTATTGTGTGTGCGTGCGCATCACCAATTTTTGTTGTTGTTTCTTCGTATATGTATACGTATATTATAACATTTTCCGAAATGAAAATTTTTAATTTTCTTCTTCTGCCGACACACAATGGTTCCAAATTACACAAATATGATCAAAAATCTATAACTTTAGTGTTTATGAATATTTTTCGACAATTTTTTTTGCAAAATAATTGGGGATAGTCAGGCTTTCAATTTTTAGTAGTTTTGCATTAAATGGTTACACAGCTTCCATCGAAATTTAGTGTGGAAATAGGTGTAAGCGAAAATTTGAAATATATAAATGTACAAACATGAATATAAGTACTATTTTTGGATGGTAGCATCATGAAATATAATGGTTTGAGTTTATAAGAATAATTTTTATGATAATGGTTACACAGCTTCTACTTTTAATTTGCTGAATTTGCCATATTCACGATTTCACTTTCATATAGTTAATATCTCATTTAAGAATATTTTTTCGAAACTTTTTTGGCAATATTTTGAGGAATAGTCAGGCTTTCAATTTGAAGTAGTTTTGCATTCTATGGTTACACAACTTTCATCCCATTTAGTGTGAGAATTGGGTCTAACTGATAATTTGAAATATATAAATGTGAAAACATGAATACATGTATTATTTTTGGCTGGAAACATCATAAAATATATTGGTTTCAGTTTTGAAATAATTCTTACAAAAATGGTTACACAGCTTCCACTTTCATAAGGCAAAATGTATGCAATTATTTCTTTGCTTTGACAATAATATTTGTATTGTGTATGTGTGCGCATCGCTAACTTGTGTTGTTGTTTCTTCGTACATCATTGAACCATTTGCCGAAATGAAATGTATGGAATATAAAAAAATTACCAGTAATCAATAGATAAATGTTATTGTTTTGACACACATTTTCCGAAATACAATTTTTTACAGTGGTTTTAAATTACACAAAAGTGATCAAAAAGCAATAACTTTTGTATTTATGAATATTTTTCGAAGCTTTTTTTTGCAAAATAAAGAGGAATAATCAGGCTTTTAATTTGCAGTAGTTTGGCGTTAAATGGATACATAGCTTCCATCTCATTTATTGTGGAAATTGGTCAAAGTGATAATTTTAAATATTTAAATGTACAAACATGAATATACGTATTATTCTTGGTTGAAAACATACAGCGTCTAAATGAATATCAACAGATAGGGATTGAGGAGATCTATCGATTTATTCAACATTCGACGTCGTCGGCTGAGCCGTCGTCCAATTACCGCAAGAGCAGCCAAAAACTATATCTCCAGAATGGCTTAATGTACAGAGTTGAATTGCATGTCAGCAGATAGGTATTGGTAAGAGCTATATCGATTGATTGTTTGATTCGGCGTCGTCGGCTGAGCCGTTACCGCAAAAACGGTCTATCTATCTCCAGAACGGATTAATGTACAGCGTCGAAATGCATATCAACGGATAGGTATTGATCGATTGATCCATAATTTAGCAACGTTAGCTGAGCCGTTGCCACAAAAATTGTATCTCCATAACGGCTTAACGTTCAGCGGATAGGTATTGAAGAGATCTAGATATTGATATGTGTTATATGAAATTATTAGCATACATATTAGACTGACAATATTTTAATATAAAAAGCTAAAACTCTAAAATTAGACCCAACTCGTTTCTGGAGCAGTACTAACTTCTACTTTTGGAGGTTCGACGGTTCATTTTGCGAAAAAAAGATGTACAATACAAAAGTTAGCCCAACTTATTTCATGTGTCTCCCGCAATAAAAAGTTTAGGCTTGTTTTAAACCAGATACAATTTTTTGATCATTTAAAAGTTTTCCGACAAAAATTCTTATGTAAAATGGTCTCCTCAACCTATGTTGAGTCGTGTGAGTTTGAAAGCCAATTTCGTATATTGGAAAAGTGTCATTGCTGTGGATAAATTTCACGTCTTGAGCCAACTGTATTGTATCTTCAAACTGTTTCGAGAAAGAAAAGTGTCAATACTATATCAAGCATATCATCGACATAATCGATTTAATACTTATTTTTGAATTGATCACCATTCAAGTTATTAATACATTGCGTTTTTTGACACATCACGGCAATAAACTCGTACTTAAACGGGATGGTTCGTGTATCATCAAAACCGCAAAATGAAAATTTTAATTTTCTTCTTCTATATTGACCGCCAGGCCATTTTTCTTTTCGATTTTCATGTTTTAAATAAATAGTTATTGATTTTCTTTAAAGATTTTTTTTTGTTGTTCGTCCCGTTTTAAACTCGAGTTGTCTTTATGTGAAGCTACCAGTCCCTATTTGTTTTTCGTCTTTCGTGTGTGTTTAACTTTTTTCTCTTTAAATGGAAAATGACTGAAATTTACCGAAAATGTAACGATGCACATTTGGTATTTTTCGATAACTTTTACAGAAAAAGTCTGTCAAGCTGCGCTTTTCGACGCCAAACACAGTGGGAAAAGCCTTCTTTTTTAGTCAGGTAAAAAGTGTTAAGAGGTCTTTAATTTTTTTTTCTAAATTTGAACTTATACTATGAATGTCCGAATTGGAAATTCGAATTTGATTTGGCAAAGAAAACTAACGAGCAGCAATTGAGCTTTGGTTTTTCTTTCGCACCAAGTTAAACGGAAAATTATCTGAAAACTATTTTTTTGAACGGAAGAGATTATAGCATTAACTGAAATTATTCATTTCATATGGCAATTTTTTTGTAGTTTCAAAAAAGATTTCATAGCATTTTTATTTTGAATTTAAGTATAATTAAATATTTCATGATCTTTCAACAATTTTTCAACAATTTTTTCGCTCGACACACACCTTTATTATTTATTAGATAATTTCTTAAATTCCACGACATTCAGATCAGAGATATTTTCGGAACGAAATATCGTCTCCAGCCGTTTAGCTGTAAAGTATATATGTTTATGCTAGTTATAGCTACGAAGAAGCTATATGCGCGTGTTATCACTCTTTGAATATTAGTTCTATGGTATATAGACATAGCGACGGACATAGACATTATCATATCTATTATAGACGGTACAATCTAACATTTTAATTTTATAGAAATTTTTACATATAACATATATACATATATATATTTTTTATTTAAAAATATTAAATATATTTATTATATAGATATATATATATATATATAGGTAGCTAGCTATATATGAAGAAAAAAATTGTTTATGTATTAAATTTTTGTTATAGTCTGCGACGACGACTGCGACTTACTTTTTACTATACACGCGTGCTTAAAATTTAAATGTTTTATACATGGCAAGCAGTCTATAAAATTGAGTACATAATTTTATAGGCATTTCCAATATTATAATAATAAAACGATATAATACCAACAAGGTCGGTAAAGGCCGTTCATTTTATGTGTTATGTTTTGTTTATTACACCTTCGCGAATTATACGTATCACATACACATATATACACTTTACAATATACATACATACACATACAGGGTGTTATTGTATTGATTTGAGATAGTTATGTTAAGTGATAGATAAATATGTTTTTAAAGAATTCGGATTATATTTTCGGCGCAAATCTTGAATTAAAGAAGATATTGAGTAGAAGGTTAGATAAAAAAGTTTAACATTTTAAATTGCTAATGGCTAAACGTGGTTTTTGTTTTT
>JANTEX010282361.1:0-11434 GCA_024741295.1 Macrocera vittata | reverse complement strand
TATAATTTAATAATGGCATCTGTCGAAAATAAAACTATATACTGACTACTAGTATATGGAGCTCATAGAATGAAAGCCAATATATGAAATGTTATTTTATATATTTAATTATATGTTTCTTGTTTTATTATTTTATTATTCTGTTCATCAGTCGATAATCTGGTTTGCTATACATATTTGTAAAGCAGATCTAAAAATAACACTATGAATTGTATATAGAAATGTATTGAAATGAAAATGCTTCAGACAGAAAATTGGATACTGTCGAGAAGATCACGGCTTCTAGGTTTTTTTGAACACATTAGAATTTTCCTTTTCAGTTGATTTTCAATCGAGTCTTTAACTAATTTCAATAGGTTAAAAATTAAAAATAGAAATATGCTGAAGTCAAATTTAAATCAAAAAAATTTGAGCAGTTGTAGTGACATTTTCTTCCTGAAAATTGTATTTTAAGTTAAATTAAATTAATTTATTTTTAAATATATATATTTTTTTGAATACTTAAACATATATAAAGTGTAATGTTTAATTAAATGTTACTTCGACAGTTCTAAATAAATGTTCAATAGTTCAAACGTGGTTACAAAAATAAAATACATGAATTGATTTTTGCATGTTTTTCTATGCATGGCTTTCGGTTAAGTGGAAGCAACACATTATTGATACATATTTTGAAAAAAAAATAAGAAATGTAATGAAATCAATATAATAATGTGTTTTTTTTCGTTATAAAAATTTATAACATTTTGTGTTCAACACGTCTTGTCATAAGTACGATATCGTGGGTTTTGAAAATATTTACTTAATAGTATATAATATAATAGCTATAATTTTAGTTTTGTACTTTTCAAATGTACATGCGTATCTGAAATATTTGCAAACAATCTTAAACTTAGTGTAGCATATGGAATTTCGGATTGCGTTTTAAAATAGAGTGTCGATTAACCTTGACGGAATTACTTTGAATATTTTACATATTCAAGGTAAAAGTAAAGTTTTCAAATTTTTCAATCGATAAGTTGATACAGAATAATGGTTTATTCGCTCAAGTTTTTATACTATTTGTATAACACTCATAGAAGTGTTATCTGAGATTCTGGCAATCCATAAATTACGTCATGCTTTGAATTGGAACTAGATATCAATGATACGACGACGGTAACATAAGTCATAGGAATGAAGCTTTGTATATATGTATAAACATAAGTCACGACATCTGCCTGCATCCCTAAAACTTAATGTATGACCGATTTGCTCATCACATGCCGTTTGTATATGGTCATATACTATACAAACCCATTCATTAATATACAATAGTAGAAGAGAAAAAATGCCAAAAAAAAGTAACGTAATTTGTAAAAAGCTTCTTTATTCTATAATTGCTTTCCTGAATCGAGAAAATATATTACATAAGTCGATTGGCATAAAATCCATATTCGTTCGTAACACATTATTATTTTTTTTATTTCAATATAATGGCCGCATGTGGTACAAGTGTGTTGTACATGAACACAAAAAAGGAAGAAGAATGGCTTCGATATTGTTATCATCAACATCATCATCGTATAAAAGTTAAGTAACGAAATAACCCGCCGCCGGCAACATATAAATAAATTTCTAGAAAAAGAGCTTTTCTTTTCAGTCTACGAAAAAAAAAATCGACAACATAACAGCAAAACACCATAATATTATTCTGTAACCACAACATTGTAACATATATAAATTGTATACATATTTTTATGCTGGCATTAGTTTCTCTATAATACGATTCCATACTTGTGTATATACACATACAGTATTGAAGCATATTATTGAAGTGACTAAATCTAGAACTTATATCATTTTGGTGTGTGGTATATTGCACGTTACATAAAAATCACCTCCAATAAAGAAAAAATGCTGACGATGATGATTTTATTCGGAAATCAGACGCAGACATTTTTCTTTGGTTTTTATTTGGTTACTTAAGATTATGTTGTACGATTTTGTGAATGATATGGATATTGTGGTGTAGAGGCTGCAGGTAATAGACATAATTTTGCTGTATGTATTTAGTAAGAACCGTGGTAAAGTCAACAAATGACGATATAATAAAGTTTAGGGAAAATCGGGTAGAATTCTCGGACATAGCATGTATCCAACGAAGTTAGATTTATTAATAAAATGTTGTCAAATTTATTAGTCTGAAATCAATTCAGGAGGTGAAATCAAAATATATGTAGTTACCTATACAAGTATTTCATTACGAAAGCTTTTACACTGAGTTACATAAAGAACGTTACTAAGGCGGTGTTAGTTGTACATAAACTTTCGAAATACCTCACGACATAAAATCAAAAAATAAAACGGCCTTGAGCCCGAACCGTACTTAGCAGCAAAGTACCTACGTATGAAATCTGCAGAGCCCGCTTAAAATCCCGTGCTGTGTATCTAACGCGTAAAATGATTTTCAAATAAAAAAAAGCGCGTGTATGAAATATATTTATGTATGAATAATTGTATATACATGACTTCTGGGTAACATCTGTAGCAATGTGTTTCAATAATTTCGATTCCCAACTAACACATATGACGCTATGAGTGTACTCAGAGTGAACACATTGTGGGTTAACATGATGTGTGCATTGATAGAGTCTAATCAGAGTAATCGCTGATTACACACAATTCACATTGTGTGGATACCGTCACATTTTGTTACTGGTGTTGTTTTTGAATGCTTGTTGTTATATATAGTCCTTGAAAACACTTTTCTCAAGTTTCTAACGAATTTTGCAATCCATATCGGGGAAAAAAGACTTGAATCAGTCTCTGTACTATCTTACTGATATCAATACGACAGACTTTAAAATTTCTAGGATCTCCAAATTCCATACAATGGGTAAACATTACCAAGAGCAGGTTTTGGGTTATTGTCTGTAAATCACCTTTCTCTGTATTTTTACGATTTTAACGGCTTCTCACAAATATAACACAAAAGTAATAAAAGAAATTTGAGACACTTATCTCAATTTCTGCCGGTTCGAATTCCATTGAAATCATTAGGTTTCACTCAAAATTGAGAAAGCTATGTTTGTTAAAGAGATACCTACAAGATGACCTAACACTGTCGACATATTGAAATCTCGGTAAATTGTCAATAAACTCAAGTGTTTTTGAAAGCTAGTTCGAGAGCTGGTTAGTTGTTGTTTTTGATAAAAATACACACTTTTAAGTTCCTTGCCATTTATTGTTTTGTTTGTCTAAAAATTCGTCTTGAATGATTTTGCATCTCGGATCGGGAGAAAAGATTTAAAAAAGTCTGTACTATCTAAGTGTAAGTGCTAACGGGCAGCGACACCCTACTGGCCATTTATTTTATACTTTCATTTACAAAAATTATTACATTGTCGATAATGTGCAGTTAAATTAAAAATATAATTAATAAATACTTTATAAAATCAAAGAAAACAGAAAAAATTGAAAAAGCTTCTTTAATACAATACACAATCTAAGAACTAAGAGGAAGAGATCGACTCGAGAAATCATCAAATATCTGATTGACATTTGTGTGAATTCTTCGACGACTCCGAAAAATGCATAGAAATAATCTGTGGCGCACGAAAAAGGTCAAAATGTGATAATAATATACAAGTCTACTGCCATATTACTTTCAAGAAGCCTCCATATTCGACAGTCTAACTAATACTAATAAACCGATTTTAAAATTTGGAAGAATTTCAATTATTTCACAAGGAGTAACAATGGCGTAGTGACTGTAGGTATAACTGCGGATCGTGATTACGTACAAGTAGAGATGTGGATTTTTGAGCATTTCAAAAAAGCTACTCGAGCACGCTCTGAGCATTCTCTCGTTCTTTTTTTTTATATACGCTGTCGAATCAAAAAAGTTGTATTGCAATGCTGGGTAGTTCTTACAGTCCACAAATCTAAGTTGTGTTCGCGTTATCCCAAAGTTAGAGTAAAACTAAATTGATGCGGTGCTACTCTACTGGAAATGTCTCAAAAGCAGTAATAGCATAAGGCTAAAGAACTGTTTTTTGATGTATTTTAGTATCAATTAGTAATTAATTTATGATTTCGTTTTATAAAAATTATTGAATCCAACTACGCCACTCATGCACTAAATTCTAGATTCTCACAAAATATACATGGAGCATATTTTAAAAACAGACATTTTAGAACATGCTCAAATGCTCGAGCATGCTCCGAACTAACATCTTTACGTACAAGTTTGTTTCCTAACTTGTCTTGATCAACAGTGCCAACTGCTTTGATAAAGTCCAAAAACAGAAGACTTGCCAAGTGTCTATTTGCGAGTCACTCTTAAACCAATTTCAATACCCCGCTGAATATCGTCTGTGTTTGCTACGATATCCAGTTGTATTGTTTGCTTACATTTACTTAAAGGTGACAGTAAACTAGTTGGTCGAAAGTTGTCAAACACTTCAGATGTTCCATCCTTGTGAATAGGAATGACTACCGAAATTCCAACATATACAGCGAAATTCCAACATATACAGCGTTGATAGTAATATTTTTTTTAACAAATTCGAGCAAAATATAATTCAAGCCAACGCACTGCAAATCTTATTTGATAGTGTTTGTTATTGATAGCTCTGCTAAATTTTTTCTTGCGTGTCAACGGGACTTCTCGTTTGAACCGAAGTCAGAAATGCATCAAACTTATCTGCAGCGGAAGGTAAAGCAAGTAACTCGGCTTCTTAATTGTTGGAAGTCAACGCACGATTCGGTTGTACCTAATAATTTGTTGCCGTATATCGGTCGAACTTGGCCCGACGGATTCGCTTCGTCATCCACCCAGAATCTGGGCATGTTTTGATAATATATATGTATATATCGGAGCGTGTCTGTTTGCAGAGCACGAATTGAATCTGTCCAGCATGAAGTCTACATCAGACAATTTAAATATTTCACTGAAGAGCAACTCCCGGCCATCTGTCAATACCCAGCAATACCATTGTAATTTCTACGAATATTCACACTCGTAAGGAAATATATTCATGTCGTGCCCATATTAGAAGAAACCGGTGTCAATTTGGCTGATAATTTATTTGTGTTATTTACAATAAAAATATCTATGAGAATCAAGGTTTGTTCTTTATGTTTTCGATCCACGACATTAAGTGACAACGGTTGAATAATTGAGCTGTTACGACGACTGATTCAAATAGAAAAAAATACGATCTAAGGTATCAGTTTCACTTTATTTGTGCTTGTACTCATACATGTCTGGCTTAATCTTTGAGACAACAAGCTTATAACTACTGGCAGGATCAACCAGAATTTTGCTTAACTTTTTAAAAATCTTCCTGACTATATACGCGTTGCGAAAAGTGCTGATAAGCTAGTCCAATTTTACATACAAACGTGCCCATGCCTTATCGCATAATATTTGTTCAAATCCAACCATTTTCGACATATTGTATTAGTCTTAACACTTTTTGAAGTGATGGCATTTTTGATCATTTTCATTAGCCACATAAGATAGTTGTACCATATTCAAAATAGCAATGTAACTTGCCTCATTGCCTTACAAAGTTTAAGCTCTAAACACAATTTAACATTAGCCCATGGTATCTACTCCTTAATACCTCTTATTTGCCATCAGCACCTTAATACCTCGTACTTAGAGTTAACACCTTAATGCCTCGGTCGTGGCATCTACACCTTAAAGCCTCGGTCGTGGCATTTTAACTTAATGCCTCTTCGACATAAACTTACGGTTTTTTGTCAATCGTAGCTACCTCTGCTATACTCTAAAACTAAATGTTCCCACGGTACCGGCAACACACCACACTATAACAGCGACAACGAACCATAAACAAACCTACCAACTTTTCCTATGTATGTTTTATCTCACGATACGTGACGGAAAAACACTGGCTTTTAGGTAAAAAACTATGTTGCCTTGGACATGGCATTTTGTAAAATTGTTTAAATGTGTAAGTTGCATACCATCATACCTTTGCTCTTCGTAACATAATACGCATATAGCGATAGGTATATAATCGAAGCATCACGATATAATGCTTTGGTCATGGCATTCTACCAAATTGTGTTAGTCGCATATACATTTTTCAACTAGGTTTCAATAAAGGTACTTGTCTACTTGTCTACGAGTAATAAATTGTAATCTACGAGTACGTATACTTGAAATGTACTTAAGTGGAAGTAAATGTACTGGAAAATGTACTTGAAAACATATACTTAAGTACATGTACTTAAAATATTTTGATTTTATTTAAGGTACTAGTACTAATTTCAGGAAAAAATGTTTCTCTGATGATGGTGCTAAAAGAATCACCGAAAACCATATTATTCAGTTTAAATAGTTATAACAAAAATACACACAACTAAATATAATATTATGATTATAGATAAACCATAAAATTTTCAAGATGGCTAGTTTCACAAAGTACACAAAGAGCCTATTTGGCCTATGTACATTCCTGCGCTAATAGCATGTAACCGTGGCTTAACTATCTATCTATTTATACCTATAATTATGTGCTATATAAAAGATGTAAACGTACCTTTATTTTTTTGACTATGACTTTGCTTACTACCTGTTGCTTCATTTTCCTTTTCTGGTGTAACTGAAAATCAATTTATAAATTTAATTCAATTTTGATATTAAATTATTTACTGTACGCGTTTTCTTTTAGTCCACGTGAGTTTGTTCAAACACGGCTGGATGTTAATGGAAAATCTAAATCCGAATTACTTGTTGCTGTTCGAACGTTTTTCATTGCTGTTTTTTTTTTCGTTAAAATAACATCATATAATAACATAATTGTTTCTTATTTATTTACGCAAATCGGATAATCGAATCCGATAGCAAAAGTCGGAAAACAAATATCGGATATCGGAAAAAAAATGGATAAAATCCCGTGAATAAAAATCGCCAACACTGCTGGTTGTTCAACTGTTTTGTTGAAAATGTATTATTTGTATCATGTCTCGCTGCAACGTCCTTGAAAATAGTCTGTAATTTTGATACGAATGGATATCGAAAAAAGTAGAAGCAATGTAAGCTGTGTTGTTAAAACTAGGGATAACATCAAAGATTCAATACGTCAGAAGATTTATAAAAATAAAAATAAAAAGGTTACATTATTTATTCACCACATATTTTTTAGGTAAGAGCATTAAAGCCATTCCATTTTAAACTCTGATATAATCATATAGGTTCTTAGCTACAAAAAAAAACATATTTAATTCAATCAATTAATATATGAACTGTAACAATATTTTCTCACAATTATTAGATATACATAAATATATCATATTGATCGACAACATTTAAACCAAAGGTCTTAGCTCTGATTCAAGAGGAGGTATACTCGGTTATAGAGTTTAACCATTAAAATGAAGTTATACTGATAATGAAAAATATTATATATTTTGCTTGTGAATTCGAGTATATATCAAAATAAATATTACAACTTATAAACAAAGTCAAAGTTATATGGCATTTTGGAGACGACATTGCACTTAGTTTTCAATTTCATTTGAGTGCATCAGCCTCCCACACAGGCAAACCGCTCAACTTTAATTTGAATACATTTATATTAGTTGAATATACGTTTGCATTTTAGTATTAGTGTAAACATATGTGAATACTGACTTACTACAGTGTGTATCGTTAAAAAAATTGCATACGAATTAAGAGTGTTGTCTGCTAAAATTGCTTAAGTTCTATCTAGCCTAGCGTATTCTCAAGTCTAAAATTGGGACTTAAACTTGCTTGATGAGAGCTTGCAAACAGTTGGTTTTCTTAAATGCTCACGTTCAAAACTATATACCATCCAAAGAGCTCGAAAAGTTTTGAGAATGTTAAGTCAGTCTAATTGTTTGAAGCAGGAATTAAGTTTTAAATACGAAATTTAATTTTGGTTTTTATTGGCCATATATAACATTAAAGAAATTGACCACAACTCTTAAATTTGACTTTTTTGACAAATTACGCGTTGATTATTGTAGTAATTTAAATATTCTTCGAAAAAAATTAGAAAATTTGAGAAGAAAACAAATTTAAAAATATTTTTTGTTGAACCTAAACGCGATAGAAGTGTAGTTTAAGTTTTTTATCAATAACATTTTTAAAAGAGGTATGCATATGACTTTGGAAAAGAAATCTTAAAGTATTTATCCATATATTTTTATTTTATTAATTCAATAGTAAAATTAAACCGGTCCCACACAGAATTTTTTTGTTTCCTTTTTTAAAACTTGTTTTCCAATTTTTTTCCGTTTGACAGCAATACATTTAAAAAACCCAACGATATTAATCCTTAGATACTGAGCAGTGATTTTTTGAAAATGTATAATTATATTTATTTTTATTTTTTTGAATATCACTCAACACTCTGTAATTAAATATTCGTTGCATTTAGTCAAATATGCAACCGCAAGCTAAATTATATGAAGTATGCACACCACACATTGACTACGTTACGGTCTTAGGTATCTTATATATATATATATAGCTACAGCACATAGACATTATACGCATAGACCCAAGACAAATCTAATTCGGTAATGAATAATTTCCCGAACTTATTTTTAAAACCATAGGTTAGTAGAGATACAGTATAATAATACACATTATATGTGAGAGTTTGTTAAACAAACTTAGTTTTTGTCGCCTCTGTTATTTCAATATTGAACATAGCAATATAGGCATCTATAAGCTTTTTAGTGTATTACACTTACTGATGTGCACATTTCAAAGAATAGTGACACAATGAGTATTTATTTATTTGAAGCATTTTGATGAATTAAGTTCTCAAAATGTGTTTTTCTTTATTTTATAAATGTCTTCAAAACGTCTTAAACTGGAAGTTCATTAATGTTTTAGAAAAATACTTGTAAATTCAATTGTTTGTGCATACGTTAATTAAAGAAAATTGTAATTGAAATTAAATTTATTTTGTTTTATTTTTCTGTATAGATTATTTTGATTTTGCGGTAAAAAGTAATATGGCCTTGTATGTAAGTTATACATGCCTATTCAGAAATTTTCACCAGATACGGCGGAACACCGGAGGGGTTTCATTTAGAAAAACGCGTATAGCAAATTTCTGTTTCCGAGATTTTGTGTCCCGCCGCTTTTTTTATTGTTAACATCTGTCTCCCATGTCTACGCAGAATTAGATTCAGCGTTCGAGATGACCGAGCCGATATACTAGCGTCTGCAATCGATATACATGAGTGCTGAATGTGATAACGGGAAGTATTTCAGGTGCATTTACAATGTTGTGACCAATTTGATACAAAAATAAGAGGTCAACATTTCTACGGCAGTCCGTTAGTAATTCAAGACCAAGAAATGTTTTATAAATCTACAAATTTACAAATATGTGAAACTATAAATCTACAAGTCTACAAATCCAATAATTTATAAATCTATAGATCCACAAATCTACAAATCTATACATCTATAAATCTATAAATCTATAGATCTATACATTTATAAATCTCTAAATCTATAGACCTTTAAATCTATAAATCCATTAATCTGTAAATCTATAAATCCATAAATCTATAAATCTACAAATCAACAAATCATTAATTCTGTAAATCTATAAGTACATAATTCTGTAAATCTAAAAATCTATAAATCCTGAAATGTGTAGATCTATAAATCTATAAATTTATAAATCTACCAATCTAAAAATCTTTAAGCCCATAAATATATATACATCAATTAAAAATGTAATAACACTCATTTCAACCATATTGCGTGCAAATGGTTCAGTGTAGCTTCTCTGAGTGCTATAATTTTTTTAAATGTGTGCAAACAGTCAGCTTTGGTTACTTGGGAATTTAATGTAAATCTGAATAATGCCACTGCCTAAATCAGAGCAAATAAGGAGGTTTCTGTCTTTATTCTACAAATGGTATTTTTATATTGAAAAACGTCTTAAATTATTATAATAAACACTTTTAGGTCAACAAGTGAGGAGAGGGCTTCCGAACACTAATATGAATTAACCGACATTTGTTTTGACAACCTTTTTTTTCTAAATTTTGGATTTGATTCTAGTTTTCACTGAAGTTTTGCAGACCAAAAAAACCATGCTAAAAAACATTCAACCCGATCAGATAAAAAATTAGGGTGGCGCTATATACCCAAATTTTGAAAACATAATATTTTTTGTATTTCTTTCGACTTTTCTCAAAATATTTGTTTTACCAAAAAAAAAAGAAGAAAAAACGTTATAAATTGTACGCACAGTTTTTAAAACATTACAAACAAATATTATTTTTGTGCGAAAGACTAAGCTCTCTGGCAGTGTATTTTAATATGCTTTCGATATCGTTGAAAGATTTTGCAATTGCCAGAAATTATTGGGCCAGTTGTTAGGTGGCGCACTTATTTGAACTGCAAAAATCGACACATAACAAGCAAAATCATTGAACGATATTGAAAGCATATTACAAACAAATTTTTACAAAATTAGAAACACCAAAATGAACATATCATTTAGGAATTGTAATTCGGGATTTCGGATCTGAAGTTTTTTTGGGTGTTCGAACTCCGGGATGTTCACTATGCTCAGGCCTTCGGGATTACAAGAAAACTACATAACAAGTACAAAAATATGTATGCATGAATAAAAAGTTACAAATAAATATAATAGAAGTCACAAAAGTCTCACATCTAACGATCTAGCTACTGGCTATACCAATACTTCTCTGCTGTTCACTAATTTATATCTCTTAAGTCTTTAATTATGAATCTTATTCAATTAAGTCAAGTACACTGAGAGTCTGAGACTATGTGAATTTTCTTAAGTTTTGAACCTCAAGTATTAGAAAATACAATTTTGTAAGTATACACTAAGACTAGAACCAAACTAAGAGATCGTACTTTTTAACGTTGAAAAATATCAGTCCCTTGAATCCCGGCATTACCTAAAAATCCGGTCCGACAATTTCGGATTTCTGAATTGATCGGATTGCAATCCCTAGTATTAATAAATAAAATATTTTCACAAATCGTTTTTAATTGTTTGCGACATTTAAATTATTTTATTTTAAAATTATTATTTTACTTTTAATTTGATAGATAGATAGATAGATAGATATTTATTCAATTTACTTAAATATGAATATATACAATGTGGTTAATTTGGTTAGTGATTGGTTAGTACCTTACAGCTAGAATAAAATTTAAGTGGCACTTGCCGATTTTGTTTTCATTTTCATTTAGCGTTAAGAACTACTTACTGGGGAAAATTATGAACAAAACCTGTTAATTATGCTTAAGCCTAAAGTTAAAAAATAAAAATAATAAAAAAAAAATGATAATGAAATGAAGGAATTGGTGAAATGGTGATGTGATATGAGGTGGTGATTTATAGGATGAAATTACAATGATGAAGTCGAATGTATCCAGAATAATTTT
>JANTEX010282250.1:0-11436 GCA_024741295.1 Macrocera vittata | reverse complement strand
TGAGTTTCATGGAGTTTCTGAAATTTCTCCATAATTTCACGGAATTTCCCAGAATTTCTCGAACTTTGCCGGAATTTCCCCGGAATCTCCTGGAATTTCTCCGGAATTTTCCACGGAATTTCTCCGGAATTTCTTCTGTCGGAAATACACGTGAGACCAAAAAAAAAGTAGGCCAACGAGTGTGAGGGCACACCATATACGCAATTTCTTCTGTATGTCCCGCGGAATTTCTCAAGTAGTTACCCCTCGTTGCGCCCTGACCGTCTTATTTGTGGGTTTCACTAAGGAAAATTAGTGGCTGACCGTTAGACAAGGATTTTCATGGCCTTAGTCAAGCACCTACTCGGGGGTTTTGCAAAAAGACTGCTGATGTTGCTGTTCTGTATCATGACGTCACACCGCTCACTACATAAATGTCTCCCGCCGATAGTTTTTCTGTATAGTGACCTGTGTAAGACTTGTGGTCGAGTGGAGGAACCTATAGTTATCGTAGTCTGTGGTTGTCCAGCTTTCAGATAAATTGAGTACGCTTAGTTGGCATTTATTTGCGCTTAGATGTTAGTAGAACACTGTTGAGTTAGATTTTTGATTGAGTCCAAAAGTTTTATCATTTCAGCGAAAACACTCGAAGAGTAGTGTTACGGAAATCAGACTCGAAATATACGATAGAACATTCACTTTGTGACCTCAGAAAACTGCTAGGCTTCTTTCCACGATTCACGGAACATGTTGCATCAGATGACGTCGTGAACTGGGTCAAGGTAGGCTCGGCAGTTAAATCTTTTCCCCTCAATAAATCACCCGACCCAAATGGAATATTTCCACCCTTATTACAGTGGGACTGGATTCTAAGAAACATTATAATCTTATAATATAATCTTATCATTAAAGACATATAGTTTTTTGCTGATGAGATTGGGTTAAGTCTTTTGAAGATCAATTTCTCAAACAGTTTTGATATTGCAGAGAGCAGGGGGATTGGTAGTGGTGCGACTACCTCCTAGTACACGTGACAAGTCTGTAAGCCGGTGCACAGGGGGAAATGCATAGGCCCACTGTACCTTGCTTCCTAATCCCTGTGAAGGCGTACGTGCACATGCGCATGGTCGTCGGTGTGTACGCGCATGTGTTTTCACATACACACCCATCCAAACTCCCTCTATACGTATTCCTTTCCCGCCAATGTCAAATGGCCGCGGCGATGACTGAGTGGTAGGTGGGTGTAAAAACAAGTTCCAAGCGTGCAACCTCCAATGCTCGGTAAAGGTTGTCTATATTTGCCTTATCTTGTTAAGCCAGCTCTTGCAGGATGGACCGTTTTTTCCGTACTTACTCGTGGAAGATCACATGATTACTCAGAACAGAACAACGGACTCGACTGTTGTGGTCGTAGTGGCTACAGGGTAATCATCTGCGATAACTGTTTCTCCAAGGATTTCCTTGGTAAAATCGTCGCCTAGACTGGTGTCAAATAGGAATGCACAAAGATTGGTCTCATTCCCGCCAGCGACCTCCCAAGAAGACGGCGGGCTTGCATTTGGTCAGGCAAGTTGTATCTTGAGGCTGGAAAGTTACATAGTGTTTGAGCGCCGAAATCCGGCTATTCCTGTTCGCCTTTAAAAAGGAGGAACCACATTCAGATAGTTCAGGTTAATCTGTAGCTCTCATAGTGCGCCTCGGATTTTTTCGGACAACCACTATAATCTTGTCTACAACATGTAGATGCAGTAGGTAAACCGAGGTCAGGTATCTTCATTAAAAAAACATATAAACGCAAATCATTGCTCTAATTACAACTCTACGAATTTAAATTATAGAATGAAATGAGCCAATACTTGTACGTTAGTTCCTCATACATGGGTCGCTACACACCAGCATCGCCACCATAATTCGTATCCGACATAACGTCTAAGGATAGCAAAATAATTGCCACATGTAATGCAAACGGCAGACACTCAATTTGAGGTAGCACAGAAATCAAATGATAACTTTGTAACAGTTATGGAGACGTCATACGAATGTAAATTACCATCAAACGCTTACACAGAGACATATTCAATATCTGTAATGTGCACAAACAGTGGCAGCCATACCAAGACAGCCTCAGAGAATATATGACGACAATCAGAGAAGCAAAAGACAAATCTTGGTTTGATTACTGACACTCTATCGAGTCTACAAGAGAATCAGTCAGATTGGGTAGAATCTTAGCTAACGATCACAACCGTGTTTCCTTTTGAAAGCGGATAACACATGGAAAGAATAGTCAAAAAAGACACTGGAAACTCTCACAGAAACTCACTTTCCAGGGTGTACAGAGTGCACAAGCTCATGAGGATCGTCCAATAACAAAGGACGCTTATAGAATCGTGAGTGAATGGAATAGTAATAGAACCAGAAGGCTGGAACTAAAATCCCATTCTTATGGTTAACGAAAATGTATGGGGTAGATCTAACACAATTTGAAAGGGCGACTCAAAACTGTCCTGGAGACTAAATATAGAAGAGAGAACCAAGAAACCTTATGTAGCGCTTTACACTTGCAAAATGTTCAAAAAAGACATAGGGGCTTGGACCAAGAATGGTCCTATGGATATACAAAGCTAATGTGCGCCCCATTTTGACTTATGGATCAAGTGTCAGGTGGAAGGCAATGGTGAACAACTACAATTATACCAAAATGAGTTATATACAGAGATACACCAGTAAGAATTATCCGACTTTGTAAAAATCTTTCAGAATATAGTTGTTCCTTGAAGATCTATTTTTTGATTGTCACCCTATTGTAGTACTGTATTATGCAGAAATTGTAAGTGATCCAGTCCAAACCTCTACGACGATACATGCGGCTTGTATGCGCCCCTTATCGTACTTTCCCAGCTCACTTTATTTTGTTATTTTTTATTATAACTGATGTACCACGGTGCGCAGTCCGTAAGTAGCTGTCGAGTTTCTATTCTTTGATGACAGCTGTAATTTCCTTTGTATTTTGTGTTTGATCGTGTTCATTTCAATGTGCGTAACCCATTTGGTCTTCAATATTTTTTTTAGTTCATTGATATCATCAGAGTGGCTTCGATTGGTTTGTGATTGTTGTTTTAATTTATTTGCTTCCAGACATTATAGATTTGCCCCAAATTTATTGAGCGGTAGTAAGTGTGATAAGATACTCATACTCATGCTCTTCAGATATATTTTTAGATATTATTTTTTTTATTGACAAATCTAATCTGCTCTGCCAAGCCCATTAAACTTGGCGATTGACTAATTCGCTTTATGAAAAGGCTGATTTAATTTTATCTAAATATTAGCGTACAATTGATCTGATGATCTGATGTTGATCTTCAAATCAAATGTGATTTCGTATCAAAACAACATATTTGATACAGCCTTACTTTACTACCCATTTATAAAATCTTTAATTTTTGTTTACCAATCTTTTAAAAGCACGAACTTGGATTATCTGTAATTAAAGAATATGACTAATTGAGCCAAAGTGGGAAATTAAGACTCTCTGCAGGATTTGGTTTGAAATCGAACGTAACATTATTAACCTAACCAATGGCATGCTCGGCAAAATTATCAGTTAAGTGGCCTGCTAAACACTCAATAGCACTTACTGCGATCACAGAGTAGTCGATAATTTTTAAGAAAACATAATTTAAAGTACAGTACTTATTTTGGGTCAATAAACTGAACCCTTGAACCGCTCCAAAGTGATAAATTTTTCTTATTATTTTATGAACAGAACTTTTTGTTTGATGTTGTAACAGTAAGATGTACAGCAAAAAGTTTCCTAAACAATAGACCACTTTTATAGCGACGATCCTTGCTGTAAACTCACACTAATCAAATCCCCTTAGTGATTCTAATCTAAACTTGTTATCTGTTTGTCAACTTTTACGCTTATATTATACGTTTTACAGCAATAAAATTTCTCAAACAAAAGACTACTTTTGAGGCAACGAAAATTAAAGAACACACACTAATCGAATGTCATTGCTTTAAGGGTATAATTTTGTTTAAAAATGTATTTGGTTTTATCACGAAACCATATTCAAAATTGATAAATCTTTCTTATTATTTTATGAACAGAACGTTTTGTTTGATTTTGTAACAGTAAGATGTATAGCAAAGAGTTTCTTAAACAAAAGACCACTTTTATAGCGACGAACCTTGTCGTAAACTCACACTAATCAAGTCCGCTTATTGATTCTAATCTAGACTTTTATCTGTGTGTCGTTTTTACGCTTTTCTTATACACTTTACAGCAATGTAATAACTCAAACAAAAGACTACTTTTAAGGCAACGAGCTTCAAGCAGAACCGACAAGTTCGTCGCCTAAAAAGTGGTCTTTTGTTAATAATATATTTTTTGGAAAGTTCGACTATCAAGCCTGGTCTTGACATTTTTTAAATTCGATATGTAGCATGTATGACGGAGGTTAGACATTACATTTGCTGTTTATAAAGAAGTATGATATACTTATGCACTGTGTGTGGACATTGAAACTAATTCTTTAATTTCCATATGTTCATTGTCTACTTATACTAAGAAAAATTAAATGTCATATCCATTAAAACTGCATACACATGTCTCTTCTACACCGTTTTCTAAATTAAAAACGTGTAAGTACAATATGTATACCTATATATGACATATGTAATTTATGTTTATACTTTTCTCATTATCAATGAAACAATAAATCTGTCTGATACATCTATCAAATCTCTACGATATATAACACACATAAATCATATGATCAACTCTCTAATAATCTGATATAATTTGTGTTCCGTTTCCCTATATAAATTGTATAGTTATTTATTTTTTGTTACACTTCCATGCACATGTGCATCACACGTTTTGTGCTATAACGTAACAAGAAACAGGTTGCTGCTTAAATATCCATCATATAAAATCCATTCTCGGCGCTATGCTGCATATTATATATATATATATGTATATATACAAAGTAAGATCACAAAATTTATCGCACAATATATACGAACAAAACCGCATAAATTTACAACAAAATCATTATCTGTACAATACGGCTTTTTTTTTGGAACACCACTACTCAGCATTAATATTTTTGTTTTATATTAACTGCGAGCTTTCGTGATTTTTTATTTTATTTTATTTCATGTATCCAATATAACGTCACACTATTCAGTAATAGGCAAAATATGTTTTGCCACACTTTTTATTATTATGAGCAATTTTGATTTGCCAAAAAAATATTATCGATTCGAATTTCAATAAATCAAATTTCATCAATTTATTTACGTATTATTCACACTTTTTCCATTCATTTTTTCTCATTTCTTTTTTTTTTTGGTTTTTGCGTATAATTCAGCAAAGATGACACGAATGCATGGGAGACAAAATTTTTGTTAATTCACCAATAAACACATATGTAGTTTTAAATAAGTGATTTAACAAGTATTTAGCTTTTAAATGCCTGAAATGCAATTTGCAGGCAAATTTTACATTTCAATAAGGTTGGCAAAAAAAATAAACTGTAGAAATAATAATACTTTTTTTCTTTGCTTAACATACAATTTTGTATGGTGTATAAAAGTATACACAACCGAATCGCAACGCGGTTAAACGAATTCTGTTAAATCAGTCACCTTTACCAGTCATTGGTGGTAGCGATAGTTGTTCTTTTGCGGAGCGGCGGCTGCGCGCGCGCTGTTGAAATTATAATTTTTTTTTTCATATAAATGTACAATATTTAATAATGTTGTATGGCATAAAAACGGTTATATGTGTACAAATATTATTTTATTACATCCATATGTATAGGTTAGTTTGCTAACACGTTATACCAATGTATTGATGGATAGGAGATCTATATGTACCTAGGTAGGTATATGTACGAGATAAGCTCGCCGATTTATGCTATATACCAATGAATACATTTATAAATTTCATAAATTATTAGGTTTGTGCTTTTGTATGGATTTGTTTGCAAACAAAACATACATATCTACCAGAGTGGTTAAAAGTTCCATTGAAGCCAATTATTATTTTTTTTTGGTACTTTGATCTTGATAATCTAATTTCAAATCATATAAATTACATTTTGATGGCCAATTAAAATATTAAAATTTAAAATGAATTTTTACTTAAATGTATAAATAAAAAAAAAACTGTATTAATATACCCAACTCTGCATGAATGAATGTCTGAATATTCGAATATATGGCTAAAATGTTAGTGAATTCCTTTGGTTTTCATTATTGTTATTAAATATTTTCAGAAGAAAAACCACAACATGGTTGCAATTAAGATATTGTTTTTGAAAGCTGCTGAAACGAACTTATAATTTAACGACATAAAGAACAAGAACATTTGCAAAATAGCTTCTATTGACACTAAAATTATTGTGATGCTCTGCCACTTTGATTCTATATTTCACATATGTTCGCATATGGGATTTAAATTGTCGTGTTGCTGATTAACTGTATACCTATTGCAAAGAGATTTGATATTGTCGGCGCATGAAACTTTCACTAAAACACGAACTCTGCACAAAAACCGTGGATTGTGTGATGTGATACATTCATATAATATAAATACACCTATATGGATACAAACATGTACCAATTTGAAGTCGTTCTTTTAGTTTTTTGCTGTATATATATATATATATATACATATATATATTGCACATATATATTGTTGTCTTGTCTATACATTTATACATATATGTTTTTAACATATAAGTTGATATCGCACATTAATAAAAAAGGCATTGGATTTAAAATTTATTGAAAATGTATTGGTACAGTATAAAACAACTTTTTACCGCCACATTATAGTGTGCGTATTATGTTTTGCGTTTACTGACAATATGTGCGTATATTTACAGTCTATAGGTCAGTATAATATACTGAGCGCAACTGTTGAATTCGGCCAATGCCTTCATCACTTTTGGTAATTTGACAATACCGTATTGTTGTTAATGAATATGCTGATAATCATATTTTGAATCGTTCATATGTTATTGTATATACCCTTGACGGCATGGCTGGACGTAAAATAATTTTCTCACGGAATTCATATTGGCGGTAATATAGTCACTCGACTTATGAAGTTGTAGGAAGTTAAATTTAAAGAAAAATAAGAGTTTTATGATGTAGAGTAAAGATGAAATTCTATTTTTATGTGCTTTTATATATATATCAGTAAAATGCCTCCTAGTAGGCATATTTTAAAATTTGGTTTTAAACGATCTTTAATTGAGTTATGATCACTGGATAATAAATTATGCACACTATATTAGGGTCTGACAACAAAGCGTTGGTTATTGCCTGATTTGAAGTTAAAAGGTGTTGAGAAAAATTGCGTAACACTTTTCGGTAAACTTTTGAGATAATCTATCAGTAGCATATTTTTGAAACAACAAGCTTGATTTTTTGCTCTCGATAATACCTGTCGGGCAATTTTGAGGCTTAGAAGCTTTTGGTATATAATATACTTTTTATGTACTGAAATGTACTACTAACAATTACAGTTTTTGTGCCTCACAAAAAGTCAATAAAATTTTAAAAATTACATTTTTGAATTATCCCTGCTTCTACATTTTCAGAATGTAATGTATATTTTATGAACTCGAATGATTCACGAAAACCGTTTTGTACCTCACGGGAACTTATTGCGAAATCAAATATAAACCATTTTAATCACCGGAGATTTTTTCAGTTTGTAATGTACCTCTAATGTACGACCAACAAACAGTTTTGTATCTCAGAGAAATCGCCTTCCTAACAGAAAGTCGAGGGAGAAATCAGTCATTAAAATCTTAGGACACGGTTTGAAAATATCCTTGAAATCCCATTGATATCTTGAAATCCCATTGAAATCTTGAAATTCCATTGAAATCTTGAAATCCCATTGAAATCTTGTAATCTCATTGAATTTACATTAAAATCTCATTATATTGCTGTTTTTTAGCTTGACATCTCATTGCAATCTTGAAGTCTTCCTCCAGTTAGTTTGAAATCTTGAAATTTTACTGAAATCACATTGCAATCTTAAAATCTCCTTGCAGTCTTTTTGAATTCTTGAAATGTCATGGAAATCTTGAAATGTTCTAGCAGTTTTGAAAGCTGAAATTCCATTTAAGTTTCGAAATCTTCTTGCAGCCCTATTTAAATCTTGAAAATCCACTGATATTTTGAAATCCACGGAACTAGATTTCTCAAGTGATTAGCATCTCGCTAAAATCGAAATTAACGACCTGACGAAACTGGAATTTTTTCGAGTTTATTTGAATTCGTTTTATTGAATTTTTCGACTTTTTTTCTAGTTTTAATGTTCATACCTTTCATATTTTTTCATAAATTTTTTATTTAAATCTAAAAATATTATTGAAATCTCATTGAAATCCCATTTTAATCTTAAAATCTCCTTGTAGTCTTAATAAAATCTTGAAATCTCCTAGAAATTTTGGAATCTTTTTCCACTTCTACTGAAATCTTGCAGTCTCATTGAAATCTTAAAATATCCTTGCAGACCTATTGAAATCCCTTTGAAATTTTGAAATCTGTGGGACAAGATTTTTTAATTGATTACCTCCTCGCAGAAAATGTAGAAATATCAATTTTAAACTTTCAGGACATACTTAATTACTCAAACCTTTTACCAATGAAACATTTTGTATCTCACTCAATGGAACATACATTATTCTACATTTTGATTGTGATGTATCTTTTATGAACCGTAGGATTAACGAAAAACAGTTTTGTACTTCACAGGAAACTATTGCGAAATCACCGGAGATTTTTGTACATGAATTGCCAAACTTTCATTATGTAATGTGCCTCTATTGTACCACCAACAAACAGTTTTGCACCTCAGAGAAACATATAGAAATTAACATAATTCGTACTCAAACCGTCCGTCAACTGAACTCATAAAATCGGTAATATTTAATCGCCTTCCTTACAGAAAATCGAGGGGAAAATCACTCATTGAAATCTAAGGACATGGTTTGAAAATCTCCTTGAAATCCCATTGAAATATTGAAATCCTATTGAAATCTTGAAATCCTATTGAAATATTGAAATCTCATTGAAATCTTGAAATCTCATTGAAATCTTGTAATATTGTTCTTTCTTAGCAAATCTCATTGCAATCTTGAAATCTTCTTGCAGTTCCTTTGAAATCTTGAATCTTTTTGAAATCACATTGCAATCTTAATATCTTCTTGCAGTCTTTTTGAAATCTTGAAATCTCATGGAAATCTTGAAATGTTCCAGCAGTCTGGAAATTCCAGTTTCACTTCGTTTATGATTTCTGCCAAGAGCCGTTCCGATGCGACTTCAGCATAGCTTGGTGTTCAATCATCTTTCCTATTCTTCACAGCTGAGGCCAGTGGAGAGTCGTCAGACCGGTTCCTCTTAACAGCAAGTTCTGAGTGCTGGTCGGGACGATGTTGTTCCGAATTTTGCTACGTATTCCCCACGTTTTGATTGTCCGAACATGCCAGATTGCCTTTCAGCTATCCTGCAGCGTTTTTTTTTTACACTCGGGTATCGGAAGCAAATGGTCGTTTGGTAGCTGCCGTTTTGTTGCTGCTCTCTGTATTTTGAACGCCCGATATTGCTAAGTTTCCAGCAACGGTTCTTTCCATTTTCGGGGTACTTGACTCTATTGGCTCATTATTGGCTATTTTGGTAGGCCATTTGGTTCCTGCTATCTCTGCCCGTGCCTTTGTGCATCATCTAGAGCAGGCATGTCAACAAAAAATGGCGGTCACAAATATTAAGAAAAATAAAAGACGAACACAGCCAACAATTGTAAACAGGTTACAGGTTATGACATTTTGTTTTGATTTGGACTTTTCACTGTGTTTTAAAGCGCAGACTGAAAAAATTATATTACTTTTCACACATTTTGTCAAAATCAATTGAACATTTTTCAATTATTGAAAGTCGTAATAAGTTTTCCAAATTGTCATTAGTTATTTCTAGTTCTATATTCGTTTTTATTCTTTTTCATGGCGGAAAAACTGCATTCGCACAAATACGTACTGCCAAACATAGTATCAACTTTAAAATTGTATTTCCGATAATATTTGGATATTTTGGTAGTGATACATTTTCCAAAACTCGACCCAAGTCAAACTCATTTTTTTTCCTCAAAATGGTAATACCTAAAATCGTCTAATAAACGCAACGTGCATTAAAAATCGAATATATACATAGAGCATCTCCGCGGTTTTCAGTACCGCAAGCTACAATATGAACTGTGAACCGCTAAGATGTTGTTTTTGCGCTAACGTCCTAACCGGTAATCAATACCGGCATTAACCGGAACCACAACCGTTAATAGGTAATGGTTTCTGACGTAGCGGTTCTGATTACCTCTGTGACGGTTGTTTTTTACCGTTGTGACGGTAGTGAACACCGTTATGTCAGTAACGATTACCGTTTTGGATGGTAGCGCTAAAACAACCGCGAAAAATTCTCTGTGTACTGAACAATGCAAGCAATGTGAAAACAATATATATTCATATGGTATAGCATGTGCGATAATGGTAATACGCATGCGTCCGTTAAAATCCATTGTGTGTGCGCTTTTATCGTGTAATAACTTCGTGTTCATACTAGAAAATTACTGAGTGTGTGGTGAGTCAACTGAGTCAAAGAGTTGACACCATTGATCAAACATATCAATTAAAAACTTTCAGGACATAAATACTCAAACCTTATACCAATAAAACATTTTGTATCTCACTCAATGGAACATACATCATTCTACATTCAAATTGTGATGTATCTTTTATGTACTCGTATGATTCTCGAAAAATAGTTTTGTACCTCAAAGGAACTTATTGCTAAATCAAATATAAAACATTTTAATCACCGAAGATTTTTGTACTTCAACTGCCAAAACTTTAGTATGTAATGTACCTTAAATGTACCACCAACAAACAGTTTTGTACCTCAGAGAAACATATAGAAATAATCATAAATCGTACTCAAACCGTCTGTCAACTAAAAAAAATTGAACCTCATAAAATCGGTAATCTTTAATCGCTTTCCTTACAGAAAATCGAGGGGGAAATCACACATGGAAATCTTAGGATATGGTTTGAAAATATCCTTGAAATCCCATTGAAATTTGAAATCTCATTGAAATTCCATTTAAATCTTGAAATCCCATTGAAATCTTAAAATATCATTGACATTTTGAAATATCATTGAATTCCCATTGAAATCTTGTAATATTGCTCTTTCTTAGCTTGAAATCTCATTGCAATCTTGAAATCTTGAAATCTTCTTGCAGTTCCTTTGAAATCATGAAATTTCCTTGTAGTATTTTGAATTCTTGAAATCAAATTAAAAGGACATTTTATGCAAATAAAATAGGTTGATTAGTATTAACTTATTTATAAGTAGCGGCAACATTGTCAGCTT
>JANTEX010282139.1:0-11436 GCA_024741295.1 Macrocera vittata | reverse complement strand
GAGTAATAGCACAGATATTCAAATATAATGACAAAATGTAAATGGTTTGTAAATTAACAACATATCCAACCAAAGTGTCGAACACCAAAGCCCGACAACTTTGAGCTAGAACCTTCAAGCTGTCAGGATATAATGACCGTTTTATGTACTAAAAAAACCGTTTGATTTTTTTGTACCTCAAAGGAATTCATAGAAAATTCAAAAAATAAACTTCTGAATCAGCTCAGTCGGCCAATTTTTTACCTCACTAAATACGTAAAATTTCAATTTTCAAAAAATCAATTTGTGAATCGCCTCTTAGTAAAACTTTAGGCTATCAATCGCAAACCCTTAGTAGTTAATGTGCCTTTTTACGTACCTAAGCGCACCAGTAAAATCAAATTTACCTCACAGGAAATTCGGAAAATTTTAATTTTCATATAATCAATTTGCGAATCGCTCCTTAATAAAACTTTAGGCAATCAATGCCACACTTTCAGAAGTTAATGTCCCTTTTATAAATCTAATCAGCGAGTCAACATACATTCTGTGAATATTGATGTTGATACGCTTAGTCGTTTGGTCTCTACCAAGCTTACAAGATTTGTCTTATGGGCTAGCGGACGAGAGAGCGTTTATTTTATCTAGAGCTGGTTTTGCATATATCGGCTAAAAAGCTTCGAAAACAGATTTTCAACATTTTTTTTAAAATTAAATCCAACATCTGCTATATGAAAGGTAAATAATGAGTACTTTACAATTAACAATGACTAATGCCAATACGGGTCAATTGATTTCACATAAATGTTTGCTGGCGAAATTTACCGCTCTTATTTGATTTAAATAATTGTTACATGAGAACACTTTTTTTATGCTTAATTTCATACACACATAACAAATAACGAATAGTTACGTTTTCTTCAACGACCATTTAAACGAAAACAATTATTTTCATAGCCCCACGCAATCACACCAAAAAACTCATCTCACACAAACGGTTCTGGCCTATTGGCCAAAATTCATGGCACCTATCAGCAAATTATGGACACAGCCGAAATTCGCCGGGAAATCAACCGTGCCGTTGAGAATCAGTTTTACGCGCATGGCGACCGACCACACGAGAAAGTGAAGAAAAAATCACATTTTTCATTGTTGAATTTTTTCTCATTTCTCGGCGAAAGTGACAAAATCGGAGTCGAAGCCGACAATGAAATTCTTTCGTCCAGTAATGCTGCCGATCTCGAGATCCACCTGAAAATCAATCAAACTTTTGCCAAAACGAATTTAAGTGCAATTATTTCGGCGATCGACGACACGGACGCATTTGAAGCGATTCATTTAAATGTGATCGATAGTAAAATAGATCAGATTGATGAGCACCACAATAAACCTCATTCGACAAAACATCGAGAATCGTTATCCATAGTTCGTATAACTGAAGATTTACGATTTCCGCTTGGCGAAAATGTTTTGGCATGGAAGACAATTTCACGAAAATCTCATAATAACCATGCGATAATTGGCCAAACTCAGTCAGCCATTGTTGTGGCCACCGAAACTAATGGTACCTATCATCTGCAAAAAGAGCACGATCTAAACCATACAATTACTTGTTTCGATGTGTTTGCCCATTGGAATGACCATCGAAAAACCATGGAAAACATAATTGTTGCAGCCATTGAAAATCAATTAGTTTTCATTGAACTAAGCGATGATTTCCGAAGCACAGAAATTGTGTGGCGTTGGAGCATACACAAACGAATTTCGACCATGAAGTACTTCAAAACAAAATCCATTGATACGTTGCTGTTGATTATCGATGTGAATGCCCAGCAAAACTTAACATCGGCCAATGTCTATCATTTCGATGTGGAAACAAAACACACATGGCTTTTCCAGATGATCCCATTGCAAACTGTTTCCCGGCGAGCAGATGTGCTGGATACTGGACCAGATTTGGTGTTGTGCCTTATCGAAACGAATTCAGTGCTTCTGTTAAAACTCAACGAAGAGGCCGGTGACAAAGGCCGCTACGAAGAACTGATGCGAATACCGTCCACAAATGTGAACACTGTTGTCGCATTTCAAATGGGCGGTCACTCATACATTGCGATTGGTGGCTTGCGGCCGGAAATTCTTCGATATCATCATGGTCGTTTTGTCGCACAAACAATTCTGTCACAAACATGGGGACTCGTCGAAGAGTTTGTGCCCGTTTTGATGCGAACCTATCGAGATGACTTGGTGTTGTTGGTTCAGCATCGAGTTCACTTCGAAACGCATTCGGTGTCTGCGGTTGAAGCTTTGCTGTGGGATGGTGAATCGTTTGATACTGCACTTTCGGTACCGTGTCACATTGACAGTGAAGTGTTTAGCCATGGAATGACTTGCATAATGGATTTGGCTCGTGATGAAGGTATACACGGTACGACGGTTATACAGTCTGGTGACGGTATTTCACTGTTAGTGCCACGGTTTAAAGCTCCGTCCGGATTGTTTCATTTGAATGTGACACTGCAATCAAATTCGCCCGGATCATATGACATTCCAAAAGACTACGATGAACTCGTTAAATTGGTGGAATGGCAACATGCAACCATAGAGCACATTGAAGAGACTTTGCAGAATTCCGTAAGTTCTGCTGATGCGATTAATGAGATTCAGAGCCTGCGTACCGTTAAAAATGTGGTCGCATCCGAATTTGTCGCGGCAAACCGAGATGATCTCGAAATTGGCAGCATTTATTTTGGCGATCAAGAATGGACCGCAGAAGACGAACAGATTGAGTTGGCATCGCTATTGGAAATGCTGACGGAATCATTATTGGAACTTGAGGAACTGGAACGAAGCAAAGCGGAGGCTGTTAAAATTGTCACTAATTCACCGGCAAACGGAAAGTTTCAGATGGAAAATATTCGAGTTCTTCCGAAAAGAAGTGCTGAGAGTATCAAATATTTTGATAATCTTCACGTGGATCAATTGGAAGCCAAGTTTATCAATGATGTACCAGTGGACAGTTTTGTGTTTTTACACGGGAACGATTTGATAGTCAATGGAACGTTGATAGTGGACCATGATTTGAGTGTGTCAAAGAAGGTAGTAGTCGTTGAAGATCCTGAACTCAAAGATTTACATAAATTTAGAAATAATTTGGAAACGGCCAAAGAAATTGATGTTGAAACACTTCATGTCAGTGGTAATCTGAATGTTCATTCGATTAATGGAATGGTTTGGAGTGATTTTCTGAACAAAGTTGTGATGACAAATTTGCCAAATGTGCTGGCAAGTTTAACCGTTAAAGGAGTGAGTAATCGATTTTGATCGACATGTGATGGTATTTCTTATGTTCTGTGTGTGTTTTCCGTTGTTTTTAGAACGTAATTGTAAATGACGTCATAACTATGAGAACATTGAATAGACAAGAGTTTCCCGGTGGATATTTGTGGACAGATGGCCAACGTGATAGTAAAATTAGCGGACGGAAAAATTTTACAGGCACATTACGTAAGTCCATGTGTGTATGATTGACACCCGAAGTGATCAGAACTTTAAACTTTGTCAATTAAAATTTTCGTGACATCAAGTGTGTAATACTAAAATCTTTTAAGGGACCGGTGCTGTTGACTGTAGCGGGACAGTAAGCGATGTCAATACATTTGACGTAATCACTCTATCGCAGGAACAGATCATTCCTGGACTGACCATATTTAATCAACTGGAAGTCTCTGAAACATTAGAGGTATTTTTTATGTGTATTGTCATGTGACTATATCATAGGTGTCAATACTGTCAATAATCGTTGATTTTATTATAGTGACACAAATAAAATAGTTTAATCATACAATTACAATTCCCATGCCGAAATTAAATCGCCAATATCTTTGTTGTTCGGTTGTTTCCACCTTTAGGTCAACGGTTCAGTATCCGGCCGTCATTTAGACGATTTCCTGGCCAACCCAAGCATACTTCAAACCAAACTTATAAAAGCTGAAACCATATTTCAAAGTCTCATTGTCGAAGGCCCCGTTTACATTCGGGACGAATGTAATGGCATCAATTTGGACAAAATACTATCAGACGTTGTCTACAAATCTGATGCTGCCATCCGTTGTCCATCGTTTAAACGATTCAATTCTATCGACGTGGCCGATATTGAACTCACATCAAATCTCATTAACGACATCGATGTGGGTCGCTACCTAACAACGGACACCGATCAAGAGCTGCGAATCGATCGAATTGTTGGAAACGTTTTTGTAAAAAATCTGTTTGTCGATGGACTCTTTGACTTTATTAACATAACCGAATTAGATGAAAATGCAATCAAACTGTCCGGCGAACAATTTACTGGTGCTGAATTGATGTTTGACCAAACAAACGGCCATCTCGACGTCAACAACATTGAGATTCTAAAAACATGCAACGGTCATCATTTGGACGATTTTATGCTGATTGACGAGGAATTACATCTGGACGGAAATGTTATTGTCGATAATATCCAAGTTGATGAATTGATTGTCGCGGGTGACGTGCATGGTAAGACTATCAACGGAATTGATCTGAACGAATTCGATGCTGTTCGCTTAAGTCGTTCCAAGCAACAACAGACAATCACCGGTCCATATCACGTAAAAACTGCCATCGTCCAAGGTGACTTGCATGCTGAGACGATCAATGGCTATGCGTCAATAAGTTTGCAAGAGCTGTGCAACAACATTCGAGATGTTCGCAAGTATATGGCCGGTGAAAATGTTCGACTTGAGAATTTAATTATCAACGGAAGCGTTATGATTGCCGAGGCGAATGGTCACAACTTTGATGCCATAATTGATAACGCAATATGGCTAAACCGGCCTAATATTATCAGCGGTGCGATGGTATTTGAAAAGGCACCAATTGTTCAACGAAATCTCTTTATATCGCATCTGAATAGTATTCCGTTCAGTCCGTTCATCTCAAATTTGATACTGAAAAATGCGACGGATGTCACTTTTACAGGAACCAAAAGTTTAACCGAACCGATACGCATAGCCGGCGACCTGTTCGCAACGCAACTGAATAAGATGTATACGAGAAATATTTTTGCAAAATGTTTTGACAATCAAATTACGGGCAAATTTACGGTGGACGGCAGTGTTAGTGTTGAAGATGTAACGGTGTCGCGAAATTTAAATGGAATCGTTTTTGATGATGTAACAAAAGCGTATGGGTTTGATGTTGCACGTCAGTGTCATGTGCTGAAGAAAAATGTAAATTTTATCGAGGCAGTTAAGGTTGGAGATCTTCAGTTAATGGCCGGCCTGAATACGGTGCCAAATATTGAGCGATTTATTGAAGATATCATTCGGAAAGATCAGTCTGGTGTGATTTTAGGCAAAAAAGCATTTATGAACGATGTTCAATTGGGCGCTGATATGTATATTCAGCGACACAATGAAATTGATGCGGAGAAGTTTTTAAACGAAATTGTCTTTATTGATAATCATATTGTTGGCCGAAGTGGTGTTGTCGTTAAAAATGTAGCCTTTGAAGGTACAGTCACGGCACCAACTATAAAAGTGGGTAACATAGTGACGGGTTCTATAATGGGCTGTAGCATTGAAGAGTGGCTAAAAAATGCTATGCGAACGGATTTACCAGCGACGATAACTCAAACGATAGTCTTTCCTCGTGGCACATTATCAGTGGCCAACATTCATTCGGTGTATTTAAATGGACAATCGTTGGCCGATGTATTTACTTTGCATATTAGCCAGACTTTCAAAGGAATTTTAAGGTTCTCGGAGGTATTTTCATATGCGGCAATTGAGGTAAATGGAACTGTGAATGAGGTCGATTTACGAACTGAACGGGCAAACACTGTGATGGTGAGTATGTGTTGAGAGTTGAGTGTTGTAGTTTTGCTATGACTTTGAGTTGTTAAAGTTCACTGGTTCATCCAAAATATTGTGATCGTTCTATATAGCAATGTACGTCTAAGCTCCTACAAATATTCAGAATCACGTCTTACAGGTTTACGGTGACCATCGCATAACAGCACCCACATCAATTCAATGGACTCGCGTTCTTAATTCGTTGACTACAAACAGCACTGTTAATGGCAAACGTATTGAAAATGCCATTCCATTACACGGAGATGTTCAACTCCATGGTCCCATTACGTTCGCCGCTCTGTCGATTGAAAACCTCTACACAAACGATGAAATTTCTGGCATCAATTTTAATCAATGGCATGATAATTCTCTGTGGAAAACCGGGCGAGACGTACAACAGCTCACTGCTAATTGGACAATTCACGACGCCATCTTTCACTCGTCAATAGATGGCAGTGGAACGATCAATGGTGCACATATTCAAAAAATATCTTCTCGGATCTATGAACATACACCGAGAATTGCCGATAATCTTAAGGCATTCCACAAAGACTACCACGGTGTTTGTGGCACTTTAACCGATTTGGTTGATAAAACCCAAAAGGATCTGTATGTTCTGTCTCATTTCGATACCGAATTTAAAATCAAAGAATCGTTGCCCATCTCATCGGTGTACAGCTTTGAAGTGCTGGCCAAACAATATTTGCTTACGAATTTCGGATGTCAAACGAAACTGTATTCTTGGCATCGTGACCAGAAGAAATTCAATTATCTATGTGAAATTGAAACAGGCACTGTTGATTCATGGATCCATGTAATCGATACAGATACATCGTATTGGTATTTGATCGGTAATTCGGGCGTTACCAGTAAAAAATGTCAAATATCTGGAGTAAATGTATGGAAATTTGACGGACAAATATTAACGCATTTCCCATCGATATTCGGTACAAGTCACAGTCTAAGCTCGATACAACGTAATGCTAATCATCCGCGACGATTCTATTTGTTGCAACATGATAACAGCACCGTTTATGATTATGATTTGCATGGAAATGTGATTGAGAAATGGCATCTGCCATCTCACGGTGATAAATTCCGATTTCTACCACACGAGGCTGGTCTCGGTCTAGCACTGAGCGACGGTCATCTATTATCTGTGCTATCATCGATAAAAGCGAGAATTGAAAGAACTTCGCAATGGATTGATCATATTGCCGACGATTTCAGCGAGGAGAAAAATATTACGAAGCGATTCTTCTTTTCGGATGATACAAATGCTCGAATTCAAAGTGTTAAAGATCGATATGTGATGTCACAACAGGCAAAGCTGAAGGCTATGTCATTGGCTGGTCCATTTACAAACATATCGATTGGAAGAAATTTAGATTTTTTCAATGAAGTTTTGGGTAATGGCGCGCGGAACGAAGTTACGAATAAAGGTTTGCATCTCAGGATTCAGCCATCGGAAATACGGCCACATACCGATCGGCCATACTTTGAGAGACTTTTCGATCGTAATGGTGAGAACGATCGTGTTTCGTCGACTGTTACAACCGATAATCCGATGATTGGCGATCAGTTTGGGCGAATAGAAGAGCTGTCAAAAGAACTGGCCGACAAAGTCGTTGATAATTTTGTTGATGTTAACCGGGATACAGGTGGTGCAATAGGCAGTCTAGTAAATCGATTGGTCGATGTGGCTGATGATACGGTCGTCAAAAGTAATTCAAATGAACTGGGCAACACTACTGAACCGATTGTGGGCGACACATTTGGTGAACTTGAAGAATTATCGAAACGAATTGGTGACGAACTGGTTGACGCAATTGTGGATCTGAACAGTGACTCAGATGGTGTAGTCAAAAATTTAGTTGATGGCGCGGTTGATATTGGAGAACAAGTATACGATGAATATCATGAGAGCGGTGGATTTCTGGGCGCAACAATTTCAACTACTGCCGAACCGATAGTTGGTGACGCATTCGGTGAACTTGAGGAATTATCTAAGCGAATAGCAGATGAAATGGTTGATACGATCGTCGATTTAAATGGTGACACTGACGGTGCTGTGGCAGGTGTAATTGACGGTCTCATCGACGTTGCAGAACCTTTGTACGAAGATTATCATGAGAGTGGTGGATTTCTTGGTAGTTCTGCGGGCATGCAAAGGACTACCACCGGTGATCCTATAGTTGGTGATGCATTTGGTGAGCTTGAGGAACTATCAAAGCGTATAGCCGATGAAGTGGTTGACGGTATTGTGGAGTTAGACGGTGACTCTGATGGCGCAATTGCCGGTTTTATCGATGGGGCCGTAGATATTGCTGAGGACCTGTATCAAGACTATCATGAAGATGGAGGATTTTTAGGTAACGCAAAGAATAATATGACGTCGAAGAAAGTTGATGTGCGTCCGCCGATTGATAGCAAGTCAACAGATTCGATGCTGGGTGGAGTATTTGGTCACGCGGTAAAATCAGTCACAGAAGCTGTGTCTCATGGTTATCACAAGACAAAAGATTATGTCAGCCATAAGTTTCACCACCATCACCATCATCATCACAATAAAACACTACAAGAGCAAAGGCAAAGTAACCATTCTGCTGATTCCCACGAAAGTAATAAGCATTCTCATCATAATCACTCCTTATACCCCCATCACCATCATCATCATCACAATGACTCCGACCATCCTCATCACCATCACCATCATCATCATAACCACTCTTCGCATCCCTATTACCATCATCATCATCATCATAATCACTCTTCGCACCCCTATTACCATCATCATCATCATCATCATCATCACCACCACGATGATGATGGAGCTCGTAGCGTTGCCAGTAACGAGTACCAAGAAAAACCCGATGAGTATGTGCGCGCTATCAATACGGGTTTGCCATCTGGCGAAAATATGACCCAGTTGCAGTCCAATCAAAACGCTTCAATGTCTGAATTCGATAAAGAACTTCTGCCTACAATACCACGAATTACACTGACCAACATTGATGACCACATCCATGGCACGACGCCATCGTCAAGGCAATTCGATGGCGCATCTGTAACAACAGATTCGATATTTTTGGAGCGCACCATATCGAAAGAAATTCTTAGCGGTGGATTGGTGACAGCCGAAAACGAACATTTGCCCGGATATGGCCACCAAGAGATTGCCGTTTTGAAGGTTGATAATCTTCGTAAAACATTTATAGCTGTTTCGTCGTTGAAGGAAAATGTCGTGCAGGGCATGCACGACAGTATTTTGGTGGGTGTATTTTATTTTTGCTCTAAATCGGTTTGGATTCTAGGAGTTACAATTAATTTTGTACATTCAATAGATTTATGATGATATTCTTTCTGGCAAATTATTTCAAACGCTGTCATGCCAGCGACCACGCGGATTGACCAGCTTAAATTTACGCGACGAAACAATCTTAGCGTTCATCGAACGGGATGCTGAGATTCAGGTTCGTGCTTCGTTGAGCATATGCGAAATATATTTTCCTTGATCCGGGTTTTTTGTTTTAATTTTTGTAGATTTATGTGTACCGAGGTATTCAAGGGTTTACTTTGTTCAACACTCTTAAAATGGATGCGCATGTCGAACGAATGACAGCCGTGGCATTGCCACTTTCACATGCAATGGCTTGTCCGGCTAAATATTTGGCCGTTTCGATGTTAGATGAAATTTGGTTTTTAGAAGCGAAAACCAATGGTAACTGTTTTGCCAATGTTAATATTAAGTGTGGGTAAAGTGTATTTCGTGTATCGACGAATATTGTAAATATTTATTGTTAAATTTGTAAAATAAATAATTGTTGTTTAATAGTTTGAAACAGAGAAGCGTTTTGCTTTATTTGTGTGGTCTTAGCGCAGGTCAACTTTAATGCCTTCAATGTGTATTTGCCCTTACAACTGCTGCTTGCAGCTTCTTATTCTATCCCTAATTGCTAATCTCTATCGTCAATGCAATACATAATAGACTGCTATACACTGAATATAGTTCGCATAATGGTGTAGGTTTTTGGACCAGTGCTAAAACAAACTAATATTTTATAATTTAGATATTTGTTTGAACCCAATTAAAAATGTCAGGGTTCACGTTTGGGTTTAATTGTCAGAATCGGTTTTCAGGTTTTATTGTTTATATTATGAAACAGGTTCGGGTTCGGCTGTTTCCAAACATCTGGTTCAGTTTCACAATATTGATTGATCTGTATAGTGAAAACCTCTCTTTATTTATGATGTGAAAACGGTGCGTGTTAAGAACGGGTTCAGGTATCTGGAGTTATAGATGTCGTTATAGGTTCGGTTTGTTTGACGATGTTCGATATTACCTTAACATAAAAATTAATGCATTTATAAGGTCCATCATCCCAGCCGGCAAAGTGCTCCAATCGAGTTGAAATTTAGTATCATCTAGTACTTTAACAGTTCTTCTAGTACTGTCACTGTTTCGAGTTATAATAATATGATCACTGTTATCAGGTGGGAAAATAGCTCCAATTGGGCTGAAATTTTGTAAGCATTCAGTACCATCTAGTACTCAAAAAGTTCATCTAGTACTATAACCATTTGCGTTATAATAGTTTGAAACATTTACACTAATACCAGATGGGCCAATTGATCGGTCTGAAAGTTTTTTAGCATAGTTTGCAAAATTCGAACAATGTTAAGCCGAGCAAAGTAATCCGATCGACCCGAAATTGTAGAGAGCATTAAACTCATTTGGTACCATCTAGTACTCCATCATGTACCAGAAATACTAAGTGGTCCGATTTTCCTACTATTAGGCAGGATCTTGTACTTCCGCCATACATCTAGTACTATCTGATTTTCTTATATGTATATTTACTCAAAAATAGACAATAATTTTCTAGAGAACCAAGACAGTACTAGATTTTTTGCATAAGTACTAGATCTTTACAGTCTTATAGTTAGTAAATCGGGCCACTTGATTTTTTAGGACATTCCATATGAGAAAAGCAGCCGTATAAAAAATGTTGTTCAATAAAATTCCGATTTATTTCCATACAAATTGTTTATATTTTTCACTAAGAACTTTTCCGAAAATCCATTAGATTGACCGGAAAAAGCAAAATTATTACACGAGTAAAAGCTGTTAAAGTTGTAGGTATTGAATGAAATTGGAGAGTAGTGGACTGTATATTGTACTAGATTATTTGGCAGCGAGGCGCAGGGTTGCCACAACATTACTCCCTCCGTTGTAGTCCGTCCGGATTACAAGGCATAGGAAGGGCACAAAGTTTAACGACCGGTCTTTCGATGATCCTGCGATCGGCCATTTGGACGGTGCGAGATTTTCGTGTTTGACTAACTCCAAGTGGCCAATCTCAAAGTTCGGTTAAGATTTCGTCCGTTTACGATGATGTTGTAAACGGTTGAGGTAATCGCCAGACCTACGCGGCCAGAATTGATGGTTCAACTGCTGCAACCGTTGCCATCGATTTAACCTCGAAGGGTTGAATTCCAAGGGACCAGAGTGTGGCGTCGTGAGTAGTGCTTCGCCGACTAGGAAATACCCCGTCTTCAGCACATTCGTGTCTATTGGATCGTC
>JANTEX010282028.1:0-11440 GCA_024741295.1 Macrocera vittata | reverse complement strand
TCTTTTTCATTTTAATTATATTTAAATTTTTTTATTATTATTACCTATATGGTTCGTTTACTATAATTAATTCGAAATCAATTCCGCCTCTTTATGATCTACCACCGTATACTTAAACCACAGATCGTATAACATAATATATTTAAATATTTTTTCTCTTTCGCGCCCGGCAATCCCATTCAGTGAATACATTAATAATGTGCCCGGCTATAGGCCATATAAAAAAAATAAAAAATTAATAATATTACAAAAAAAAAATATAAACAAAAACGACAAAACGTTCGTTTTTCAGAGTTTTGTTACTCGACTCTGCGTTAATAGTGTAATTCCACAACACCGCTTATTGTAAGTATATATGTATATTTATTTCGCACATTCAATTGAGTTCGCGTGTTTATTTCATTATTATATTACATATATATGTGTTGTTGCACTGCCTCTACTCACTTTATTCTATTATGTGTGGTTTTTTATTAGGTTTTTTTTTCTTCTGCTGGCAGTCTATGCCCAACACTCTATTAATGGTCTTTCGGATGTATATTTCTGCGTTATTATACAACCTAACTTATAGCACATAGGTGAATATACAGAAAACAGAAAAGTGTTATTAATATGAGATTAAATTTGCTCAATGCATATATGTGTTAATAAAAAGCGATACCTACGTTACGTTTATCTATATAATGGCTAATTTTACTACATTCAAGAGGTAATTGTACTAATCGAGTACGTATATGTACACAATATTTACCGCTCTTACATGAATGATGTAGATTATTAAAGTTGGTACATTTTTAGTTGTCAGAAAGAAGTGTTAATTGTAAATTTGATTCGAAATAATACGACTGCACGTTTGTAATTTATTAGATTATTAATAATAATAGAGTTGTATGAAATATTTTCTTCTACATAGTGTATGAACGTTAGATAATAAAAACATAAATAATGAGTAAATTGTTTTAATGTATAGTATACAAAAAGATATAAATATAATATTTTAATTAAAATTGAAATATTGACAATTTGCGCTCGCTTTAAATGTGATTTGAAATTAATTATTAGTTTTATGTGCAGTGGTGCGGCTAAATCTATTTTAAATGATTTATTTTTACAAATTACTGGAAAGTCAAACAAAAAATTCTGCGGTCTAAATTCATTACAAACATTTTTCAATCAAATTTTGCATGCACAACTCTGATACATAAACATTTATTAGCTGTGCAATAAATTAAAACTAAACTTGCATAATCGCGCAAAAATGCCAATTATTATTTGATATAATATATATTTGTTTACAGTAAATAAGATTTTGATTGAAAATAAAATTATTAAGTGAAAATTCGTGATAAATTTATGATTTTATTATTCTATTAAACCTGTAACTATAAATTAAGTAAATTAATTTCTGTGTTGTTTAAAATGTGCACCGAATGCATATAGTTAGTTTGCGGTGTGGTGTTGTTTTAGAGCAAACTTGAAAAGTATGATTTTTCTCTTAGTGGGAGGATGACAGATATGAACATATTTGTGGAACTAGCGACAGATAATAGTAATTAATTGTATGCTTTTATAAAATCTGAGACTTTTTTTTAGACGCCGAGAAATATCAGAACACTAGACGGTATCAACGAACCTCAGAAAAATTATACATACATTTATGACGGGTGGAAAAGAATTGACTTAACTTCAACATTAACCCCTCTCCTCTTCTACTGGAAGCATTTTCGGCAAAGTCGTAAAACTCTTTCCCAAGTATACTTTATTCTTTTTCTAGCTTTCTTGGAAAAGCAGGCTTAAAGGTTGTTTAAAGAAATCTTGATTAAGTATTTAAAAAAAAGTTCTTATTAAAGAAAACTTTAAGTATGTCTAAAGAGTTCTTTTCTAAGTAAACATTTCCATATACTCTTGTATTAGAAGGTTTCTAGATAGTTCAAAGAAATCTAGTAGAAATGCACTCGTTTGTTCATTTAATGGAAAACTTAAAGCAAGATTTCTTACCCAGATAGAATCAAAAAAATAAAGAATACTGAACTTACACTGTCATACTCATTTGTGAGCATTCTTGAAGTAGACGTCTTAAAAATAGTTTGAAGAAATCTTGAATAAGAATTCGAAATAATGTTTCTGAAATCTTATAGAAGAACACTTAAAGTACCTACGCTCAAAGAAATATTTTCCAAGTATACTACTTCATTCTTTATCAAGCATTCTTGTAAAAGAAGACTTTAAGATTTGTTGTAGAAATATTTACTGAGCATTTAAAATTATGTTTTATTTTTACATAAGAAAACTTTAAGTATCTCTAAAGAGTTCTTTTCTAAGCGATCCTTTCCAAATATTCTTGTATAGTTCAAAGAAAACTAGTAAAAGTACAATTGTTTCTTCTTTCAATAGAAAACTTAAAGTCAGATTTTTTAGGAACGAGGTGTTATGGCGTAAATGTTTTTAACATTCTACATTCATGTTCAATAAAAATATTTGACCAGTTGAATATATCAAATAATTTCTCAAATATGCTTACTAGAAGTATTTTTAAAAAAATTCGCACATTTTTGCCATCATCATATATAACATATGTGGTAATTTGGAATCTGACATTTTGAAATAATAAAAAACAGCCGTTTTTTATTATAATAACATTCTCAATTTTTCGAAAACAAATAAGATTCTTGTAAGTTTGAAGAATCATCAAAAGTGAATAAATCTTTTAGAATTTAGGGAAAGGAACATTTAAAAAGTTAAAACTCGATTTTAACCATTTTACAAAAAAAGCAAGACTGATGAAAGAATAATTTTCTTTTTCAATTGTTTGAATTTTTTCTGTGTCATTTGTTAATGCTGGACACGAAATAAAATGAAAGTAGCATCGCTATGTAACTTTTGGGTCGTATCAAAATTGTATCTGAAAAAGCGAACGTGTTTCACAGAAAATAGGAAATATTATCTGAATGGAAAAGTTGAAAAAGCGATTGAATAATTTTACGAGATTTGATTGATAAAGTGAGTAAAAAATTGCGATACAGTTCGAAAAGAAAATATTAAATAGTAAACACAACTAACTATTTAAGTTTAATACGCAATAGGCCTCATTTCGTTTGGAATGTGAAGAATTGTGTTTATACCAAATATTCATGATCAGCAATTTCGTCAGAAACTGCCGATTACCGAAATTCCGCTACCAATCTTTGAAGGGGGTTATAGGAATTCGATGCCTTTCAAAAATCTTTTTGACTCATTGGTAGATGACAAAAAATACACTTTCTAGAAACGCATTTAAGCTCGATTCAATATTTTTGTTTGTTACTTCACAAAATAGGACAAATCGGCCAGTGGATAACGACAGTAGACGTCAGTGGGAATTGTTGATGACACCCAACCGATTTCCTACTTTGCACCGGTTGAAAACATTTTTGGACAATCATTAGAAATGTGTTTCCACAGAAAGTCGCCAACATCATAATAAAAAATATCGAATAACCGACTATTGACGTCAAAGTCAATAACTCTGAACAATGGCGACAATTAAATATTTTACTACTTTGCTGAGCTAGACGAGTTTTCTGCTGAAAAGAGTTGATTTATTACTATCGAATGATGGATTTTGCAAAATTTCGAAAACATCATCGCCAGAAATGCGAGCATAAACGAATTGCAGCACAGTCATTCAGAGCAGCGCTCAATGGAGATCACCCAGCAAAATCATTGGAAAATTTAGGACATTTTCCAAACGCATTGTCGGGATCATGAAGGTCGATTCATCGTTTTCTAAATCGGTCGGCCAGAAGTCAATTGTTTTTCTCACAGCCAGCAGAACCTCATTAAACGACAATCTTATCGGCCATAAGATCCAAGAGCAGTTAATCGCGGTCATTATCAGATAACGTGTTCACCGTTTTGTACTCATGGCAGACATCAGACAGCATCAACTTTCAGCGATTCGAAATTTGGACCAAGAAAATGAAGTTACTTGAAGTTACAGAAGACCATGTAGCCCATGACTAGTAGTCACTAATCAGACTCAAAGATCAATTAATTGATTTGCTAGGCACAGAAAAATCTAAACTAAGAAAATGAATAATTGATATTTGATTGCAACAACAAACACGCGATTTTAACCCACTAGAGTCTAAAGCATCATTCGAAATCTGAGCACGTTTCAATCTTCAGTCAATGAAAATGGAACTAAAAAACGAATGATTATATAACACGCTCGGTATCATTACTATAAAAATCGTATTTCAAAAACTTTGACAAATGGGTGTGGCATGGGACGATGCTCTGACAGCTAAATATATCAACAAATGGTTGAAATATCGTGAAAAATTCGAGTTTCAAGTTGGTTCGATGGTATCGCTCTGCATCGAGCTCCACGGATTTTGTGATGCATCATCCACGGATCATGTGATGTTGCAAAACAATTCAATACGATACTGCACAATCAATGTTAACATCATGACATCAAAGACAAAAGTTGCTTCACTCAAAACGATTATTATTATTATTAATTATGTTCAGTTTCAGTGAAAACTAACTAAGATACGTCAATTTCAGCGAGAGCTGATAAAATTCAGTGTTCAATTTGTAGACCAATGAACAGTAGTAATAAATGCAAAAAACCCTGGTGCTACAGCTGGGTTTTATATTTTTGAAAATATTACAAAGCCTTGGCTTTCCAAAGATCATATCTATTTTCGGTTTCAGCGAAAACTAACAGAGATACGACCATTTCAGCGAGAGCTGATAAAATTCAATGTCCAAATTTGTAGCCAAATGCACAGTGCTGGTAGACGATAAATTCTCCATGTGACTGTTTGATTTTATATTTTTATAAATAATTACAACGCTTTGGCTTTCAAAAGATCATAACTATGTTCAGTTTCAGTGAATACTTACAGATATACGACAATTTCAGCGAGAGCTGATTCGATAATTAGATGCAATGTACCAGTATTTTTAATTTGTTGCCAAATGAACAGCTTTCTAAAGATCATAATTATGTTCCATTTTAGCGAAAACTAACAGAGATACGGCATTTTTTCCCAAGAACTAATGATATTGACGTTAATCAATCAAACAATACTAAGCAAGTGACAAGAAATTAACTGTTAAAAGGAGAATAATAGGAACACGAAATTTCATATTTAATTCTCCCATTTTATTTCCAAAAAAGGAAAAGAAAATAAGTATAGTACCGTAGGCAATTTATCATTATTTCCAGAAAAAATCGAGAGAAGATTATAGATCGTGTCATAGTCAAGCTTCGATTTTTACCCGGAACTTTATCTTGCAATCCTGCAACCTTCTGTAATGTTGACATCCCTAGTCGTCTGCGACCTGTTTAACTTATATGCCCTTTTTTTTTTTTGACAAATGTCATATTTTTCCGATTTAATTTTGCGCGTTAACGTTTCTCAAGATTATTTACAATTTAATGAAAAAGAAACAGGTCAAATAACTAATAAGATTGATGACAAAGGGGTGTCACCAATTGATTTTAATTGCATTTTCCACTTATTGGCAACATTTTATTTAAATTAAAGTATTTAAATCAAAGTGCGATTAATTCATTTGACTATTTAGAAATATTGAGAGGAAAGCAGTTATTTTTAACACTGAAAGAAAAAACAATTTCAGCATCTTTTAAAATTGATTGAAATGCATTTATATAAATAAACAATTATCGAATCTAATTTAAACCTATAAGAATAGGAAATATTTTCGTTTATACCTGAGAACTTCTGTGTTTAAATTTAAATTCGTTTCCATTTCATTTCAAAGACAATTAATTCAATATAAATGCATTATTCTCCCTTGATAGACCATATTTTTTGTTAAAAAAAAATACGTAATTAGAGTAGGAAACAAAAAAACAAAATGTGCACACAACTTAATTAAAATTCAATATTTTATATTACAATATACATTCTAGCGAAAAGACTCAAAGATCTGATGAAAATGTATGAGGAAGACACAGTTGTTCGGCTGAATATAAAAAAAAATAGTTTAAAAAACATAAGGCAGCTATTAAAAGATTCCATAAAAAAAGGAAAAAAATCTGGACTACATTTCCACTAAAAGATGAAAAAAGATTTTATTATTTAAAAATATTTTTTTTAAAAGTCTGCACAGGCAAAATGCAGTTTTTTTTTTTTAATTATTTGCTTATCTCAAATGCAAATTACTGTGCAAAAATGTATATTTCATATATTATGGCATCTTCACTGTTTGTATTTTTTTTTTTTAAATAAAAAAAAAATACGTTTACTTATGAATAAAAATAAGATGTAATATTAGCTAGCCTTTCTTTATGATAATCTTACTTTTTTTTTCGTATCACAAAAGATGATTATATATAATATATATATAAAAAGAAAATATAATAAAAATAAGAAATAGGAAGAAAAGAATATATAATATGAGTTCAACATTATAATAAATACGCACGCAGCATAGCAGAAGAAAATTGATTACGAAAATTCAATGGAAAATGTTTTCCTCTATAATATATATAATATTAACTTGTACATGTGATGTGACATGACATATTTGTGCTGATCATCAAATTCTATGTCATTTTAAATGTGAATTCTGATTTTGTATCATTTCGTTTTATTTATTAATAATTCCTTCTTAGAGAAGAAAAAATGTGAAATTTAAAAAAAAAAAAATAGAAAAAAAGCACAATTTTCAATCATGTCACAATCAAAGACAGGTGAAACGCTCGGGATTTTTCGGTTGCGTTTACCTCTCATTGACGAGATTATCCGAGTATGGATTTCGAGGTCTCCGTTTCATAATATCAGATTCGGCCGCTTCGTATGCGAGTGAAATAGCTGGTACCTATAACGGGTGATAAGAGTTTCGGCAGAACACAATATTATAATTAACGGAAAAATAAAAATTTCAATAACAACAACAAAAGAAAAACATGATTTAAAAATTGACAAAATTCTGCACATATGCACGTATGCATTTGGATCCTTGATTGTTGTGCTATAAAAAAAAATGTATAGAAAATAACGGCAAATCTCGGATACATACTAATTGCGAAAACCAAAAAATTAACTCAAATAGTATTCTTAATTTTCTGTATTGTTTCCGGGTAAAATGAGAGAGTTTTGTTTTTTATTTTTATTTTTGTGTCAGAGTTGTTAAAAAAGAGACAGATAATTTTGTTGTAAGGACAAAAGGACATAGAGTAAAAATGTGTTTATAAAAATTTCATCAAGTGAAAATATTTAAAAATGTTTCGTGTAAATTCCTGAGGCTGATTTATTGCGATTTAATTTTATTGACTTTGTTTGTTTGTTCAGTTTGTACTTACCATGTCAGTTCCCAAATCAATGCACAAAATGGTAACGGTGCCCAACGGTAACGGGATGTCGCACAAGATAAATGCCAAAAATGGTGAAATTTCCGGAATGTTTGATGTCAAAGTGTAGGCAATGGATTTTTTCAAGTTGTCGAAAATCAAGCGACCCTCTTCGACACCGGTTACAATCGACGCAAAGTTATCATCCAACAAGATCATGTCAGCAGCCTAATATAATGCCGCACAACACATTTACAATTAATGTCAAAATTTTATTTAAAAATAAAATGTATCATAATAATAATGATCTTAGTTTAACCTGTTTTGACACATCTGATCCGGCAATACCCATAGCAACGCCAATGTCAGCCTTTTTCAAAGCGGGCGAATCATTGACACCGTCACCAGTTACAGCCACAATGGCACCCATTCGTTGACAACCCTCAACAATGATCAGTTTCTGTTGCGGCGACGTACGAGCAAACACAATTTCCGTATGATAACGTAGAATCTCGTCCAATTGATCCGTTGACACATCACGCAGCTCAGCACCATGAACAACGGCCGCCTTAGCTTCGCGTGGATTCACTTCGGACACCGGAATATTCAGTCGTTGCGCAATATCTTCAACCGTTTCGTTGCCCTCCGATATAATACCGACAGACTTGGCAATGGCTTTGGCTGTAATCGGATGATCACCGGTAACCATAATAACTTTAATACCGGCCGATCGACATTTGGCCACGGCATCGGGTACGGCGGCACGTGGCGGATCAATCATAGACATTAAGCCGACGAAACGTAAATTTTCGGTGGGGAAATTCGGATCGTCAGTGTTGAACTTAAAACCGTTCGGGAATTTATCGGATGGCAACAGGAAATCACAGAAACCGAGTACACGTTCACCCAAACCGCCCAATTCCAAATAGGCATTATTGAAAGCCTCCTTCATCTCTTCGTCTAACACCTTCTCTTTGCCGTTAATGAAAATCGTTCCGCAACGCTCCAAAATCCGTTCCGGTGCACCCTTCATGGCCAACAGATACCTTGGATCGCTAGCGTCTTCGGTTTCATGAACGGAAATTTGATATTTATTTGTGGAATTGAATGGAATTTCAGCGATTTTCTTGTTCTTTTTGCGAATGTTCATGACATCGCCGAGCGCCAATTCCATGCACTTAAGCAAAGCCGCCTCTGATGCATCGCCGCTGACCTCTTTTTTCAATATCGGAATACCATCTTGACCACCCTTGAATTCAGCCCGGTTGCACAATGTGGCAATACGCGACAATGCCTTGAATCCAGGACTTGTGCGGTCATATTGTACACCTGATTGATCTTCAGTGGTGTCGGCTTCGATAATTTGATTGTCAAACCACATATGAGCAACGGTCATTCGATTCTGGGTCAATGTACCAGTTTTATCTGAGCAAATGGTCGATGTTGAACCCAATGTTTCGACAGCTTCTAAATTCTTGACGAGACAATTTTTCGATGCCATACGTTTGGCGGTCAATGTCAAACATACGGTTACAGTGGCCAATAGACCTTCAGGTACGTTAGCGACAATGATACCGATTAGGAAAATGACGGCATCCAACCAATGGTATCCTAAGATGAACGCAATGACAAAGAATGTGACACCCAAAAAGACAGCGACGCCGGTAATTAAATGAATGAAATGATGAATTTCTTTGGCAATCGGTGTTTCGCCGGTGTCCAGGCCCGATGCCAAACCGGCAATACGGCCCATAACGGTGTGATCGCCGCAACTGATGACCACACCCTTGGCGGTACCTTCAACGGCATTTGTCGAGAAAAAGGCCAAATTTTTCGTTTCCAATGGATTATCATGAGTGAAATCGGGTCCACGTGATTGTGGTTCAGATTCGCCGGTAAGCGATGAGTTGTCGACCTGTCAATAGAAATGTATACACGAAAAAAATATATGAAAATCGTGAAAAACTATAGTTTTGTGCACTCGTTTCACTAAATTAGGTTACATAACAAATACCTATATATATATATGTATGAGTGTGGTTTGGTTTTTCCGTTTTTGCTATTATTTAAATTTATCGTTTTTCTAGACAGGTATTTATGTAAGTGGCCATTAATCAAACGCAAAGTTCTTGTGGAAATAAATGATAAAATCACTGCGGCTGCTCTGCTCTTTTATGTACAGTAATTTTCTCACAAAACCATTAAAATTGTAGTAATGTTTGTACTATAAACCTTTCTTGAAATAATATCAAATAGCATATATCATAGATATACTGCAGTGTATATAACATATTAAAATTTGCATAATTTTACGCTCAATATCTTATTCAAATTTAAACGTACCAGCCTCTGCCAATATACTCTAATTTATGTCTACATAAATTTGCAAAACCATAATGAAGGTGAATTGCATTTTATTGCAAAGAATTTCAATTGAGTTTAAGTAATAAATAAACAGTAGTGCAAATGTACTGTATATGTATATCATATATATATATATATAGGTACAAATGTGTTGTTACATAATGTTTCTATTCGAATATTAAGATTGAAAATATGTAACAACTAATATCAGAGCAAACATATATGCAGTCAGTTAAAAAGGTCAGAACTGCGAAACATGAAATGTTTGCAATCAGAACCTTCTAATTTCATACATGGAAACTGTAAATTTCATCTTGAATTTTTTATGTTAAATATGGCCAATTTAAGTTTCTTTAATTCAATAAAAGTTTACAATTAGGTCTCTTTAAATTTTAAATTCCAACTAATCCAGCAAAACAGCATTATAGACTTGAATTTCGAACATTAAGTGTGACTTGCATAGCATTCGCTAAGAATTGTGCTTCTAGATTCACAAATTAACTCGTCCATTAGATGTTGTATTAATTGGCTCGTAAATGAAAAAACCTATTTAAAAAAAATACTACTATTGGTACTTGAGTAGCCGGTACCCGAGCACTAGTATTCTAAAACCGGATTTAAGTACAAATATTCGTTTATCAGAACTGTACAAGAAACAATTGGTATTTCTGCTAAAATGAAATTCATTGGGTGGTCAACGTTTTTAAAGTGTAGTATTGTGTCTCCTGTTGTCGTTGAATTTTGAAAAAGATGGATGCTCTAGAGTCTAGAATATCAAATATCGATTAGTACTCGAGTACTAATAGATTCCAGTACTCGATGACTGCAAGTTGAGTAGCCATGCTTACATATTAGAGCTCTTTTAATACCGCCTTGTACGATACTTCCTTGTTTTTAGAGGGAAAAACTGAGCTAGGTTCTCTAGTTTCTGTCCAAAATACCATGATTTTCTCCTGCTTTGTTGTCACCAGCGCCTCTGATAATGTGAAGATAATTCGAATTTTGTAGACGAGTAAGGATCCTTGTCGCGAAATTGGTTGCCGAGTATATGATCAGCTCACTCTTCACCTAGAGAGGCCCAATGATGTACCGTTTTGCAAATACAAGAAGTTCTGGTCAACTACTTCAGCATGCTAATTGCAGTATTGTACGGCTGATCAGGTTTTGATTCTCATCAGCAGTATAGCAGTTAGAGTCATCATATATACCAGTCTGGTGAGATGAGCTCACCACACTGACTGTCGCATCTACCAATATAAGTGATTGGATCGTCGACTGACATGTAGAATGAGAAGCATCTTTGTCGGATTATTGTTACATTCCTTTTGAAATTCCGATGAAGAGCCCTTTACAGTTTTAGACATCTTAAAAGAAAAACGGGAACTAATACAGACGGAGCTTCTATCCAGGTACGTTGGTATAAGTTATCTTACGAATGCTTTATTCAATATTCGTGCAGACTCTGAACACATCTCGGAGAAAACCACACATGCATATGAAAAGTGCGGTATCAAAAGAGATCGAACAAAATCTAGACAAGTGTTCTGTGGTAGCATGTTTTGATGAGGCCAAAGACTACTAGACCAGAATATATTTTAAGCACTTATACTATTTATATGATCGATCGAAGTCAGCTTGAGTTAATGATTAAGCCAAAGCTTTTAACTGCGTTTGATGTATGCCGGTATAACTTTGCCGTCAAGAATGATGTCATCGATGACAATAGGAATTAATGACCGAGAAACCTCATTGGCTGCGTTTTAC